>MU224448.1:1207112-1223959 GCA_018584345.1 Thuja plicata
TTAGAGCCTTTTGCACTTGGAAGACTTAGAGAAAATGAGAGGAGAAGGCTTCCTTTTATATGAAATTAGGGCACAATCTTCTAAGGAGGCCTACATAGGATAATTAAATTCTAATTAGACCCATGCCTCTAGAAGAGGACCTATATTAAATATAATTTAAGATTTACTGCTTCGAAACCCCAAAACAGTCGACCCGGAAGCGAGAAATGAATTTTGGATTACTTTCGACAACCGACAAATTTCCAAATTTGAAAGGGGGACCCAGGTCAAGGATGAGGTTGACCCTGACCTAGGTCAAGGTCGAGGTCGACCTTGACCCATTGGGTCAGAACCCCTGGAAAAAGTGCCAGGTGGGATAGAAGGTGCCTAGAGAGGCCCAATCAGGGTCCTAAACAAGCACAAAAGTAGGAGATGATGTTGAAAGGAGGGGACAGTATGATGGACGCCAAAAACATCCCCTAAGGAGGGCTAAATGCTCTTAACATGGAAGTGCTTCCATTTTAAGATGATACACTCCTGTTTAACTAATTTTCACCTCTCACAACTATATAGTATATTTTTATGATACTATATTTTATATTTTATTACTATAAACATGTTATTATATTTTAATATTTACAAAATTCAATTACAATATATTTGAACAATATTATAATATATAACTATTATATATTCTAAATATATTTACTACATTATATTTTTAATATATATATGCTATAAATAATTTTTTTTAAATAAGGTGGCAAAAAATACTTAATATAGTAATATTAATATTTTTTACACTAGTTTGAAAGGAGCTCCTGCACAAGAGAACCAGGAAGAAAAACTTCATTCACAACCCCATATCATCAGAAATAGAACAGAAAACCCCCCGGTAGCCGAAGCTAAATACAAAGATATTCCACCCAAATTGTGGAAATTATAAAAATTAGCGAGTTTAGCCAAAAGAAAACCCGAGAGGACCTAACTGCTAAACCCACCCAAAAAATAGCTTTTAACAAGTATATCCATCTTTAAAAAAACTGCCCAAAGGCTAGAAGATAGAATGAGCTAAAATCTCAGAACCGAGAGAGTGCCTCATATAACAAAATGTCACAGAAATTCAAGGCCAAAATCCACAAAAACAAAAGCTGTGAGATTAATACCAACTTCAACTCTTCATGAAATCCTGTGCAGAGCTGACCAAACCCAAATGGAGATCCAAATCTTCAAAAACCTTATCATTGTTGGAATCAACACCAACACTAGAAGCAGAGGTTTGAAGAAGCCAAGGATTGGGGGTAACAAGAGGATTTGTCATATTAAACTCAATAAGATCCAATAAAGAAAACCAAATAGACTAGATGTTGTTAACCATATGTGGACTAAAATGATGCCCATGAAGCTGCAAAGTTATTTTGACAAAACGGGAATTATGACGTCCCAATGCCTTCTTCATACTGACACAAATTGAGAACACCACATGATTATTGAGAAAAGCATGATGGTGAAACAAATTAGCCACCAATGTTGCACCATTCCACAAATCATAATTCTACAAATCGCTGACCAACTTCAGAGGACCCAGAAACTCTTTTTTCACAAATTTGTTAGCAATAATTTCAAGATGGAATGGAGATTGCAACAGATCAAAAGAGTTAGATAAAAAAATAGAGATAACTTCAGATGGAAAGATCATACGTTTTCTGTGGGGGAATAAAACATCTTCACCCATAATTTTCCTGATAGCCCTTCGAGTATGGATGCATTCACATAAAAATATAACTGTCATGCAATCATCATTAATGTGACCAAGAAACGGCCGCTCCCAATCTTCAACCACAAGTGGAATCCTATAGTTAGGCGGATACAGTTCCATATGAAGAGAAAAACATACAGAGCAACCTTCCATCGAGGGACCCAGAGAAAACAAATGAGAAGATTGATGAACCATATAAACATAAGAAGAGAACCACAGAGAATAACAGGACCACAAGAAGGAAAATATTGCACATAACAAAAAGCATCAGGGTCAAGATAAAGAGGAGGAAGAAACATAGAAGGCAAAATAAATAGAGCTTAGCATGTGGTAGACCACAGGATTGAAAAGATCGTACATACTCTAGTACCAAAACATAATACCCTCCAATCTACTCAATCTTCACTTGATCCCAACACTTAAAATGACAAAAATAAATATGAGGATGGAATAAAATCAAAATGAAAGAGACCAACTCCTGAGAACGTATGTAACAAACCCAAATAAATTCACGGCTGGGTGATACGAGAGTCAACACAAGGGAACGTAAGTGGAGGTGGAAAACCCAAATTTACCACACATATAGATATCCCCAAACTGTCATAATCAAATACAATGAAATGAAAGCATAATGAAATTTCATACATACATATGAGCTCATATATGTATACGAGAAAACACACATACACATATACAAACAGCATAATCAATACACCATAATGAAAGCAAAACGATGTACGGAATTATAAAATAAAGACATACACATATGTGGCAGAGCATGACGGAAGAAAAGCAATGTTAAGTACTCTCTGCATTAATAAAATTTTGGAGTAAAGGATAATAATGAAAATTGGCCAAGCAGACTGCCAAATGCATTACCTTCTCGATAGATAAGAGAGATGACCTGCCATAAAAGATTTGAAATAATAACCGAAGTCAAGATCCACACAAACTAACCCAAGGCAAAGGACTAAAGGGAATGATCAAATGGATGGGACATTAAAAAACATGCTCCAAAGCACAGATTAATATCTAATAAATAGCATAACCAAGCACACCCATTTGTACACAATATGATGAAGTCATATATACATGTGCACACAAATATGCATAAACAAATCCACCATACTACAGACAAAAGAAATATACATACTTATGATATTAACTAAATAGAAATATGTGAGATGAAGCATGACAAACGGAGGAGAAGACTAAACAACACTTTCTTCCTGAATAATACTTATAAGCAAAGGCAAACTATGAAGGGAGAAATCAAAAGACGGGGAATCAACTTCCTTATTGGATGAGCCCAATTTAGCCAAACAATATGCCAATGCATTACCTTCTCGATAAATGTGAGAGATACTAATTTTATCAAATGAGTCAATTAAAGGCCAAATTGATTTCATAATATAGGTAATCTTCCAATTCATAATTTATCTAGACTTACAAGCATTAATGATAAGTATATATGCAATATTATATAATTTTAATATTTTACTAATCCTTTATTTATTATTTAATTTTTAATTTATAATAATTTTACTTCTATGAAATAACTATTAATTAAAATATACTTAATATTTATAATAAAATTAGATTTAAATTTACATATATAATTATAATAATAAAATGAGCGTTTTTCAAGTAAGGAAGAGATAAGATTTTTCTATGACATTATTGATTTTAACAAGTTTATTATCATTTTTCAAGGCTAGAGTTTTTATATGTGGAGTGATTTCAAAACATCACAATAAGTAGGCTAATGATTTATTGGAAGCAATAATTGCTTCATCTCATGTCATGAAAATTGTCTTGTCATTCTAAACATTTTACTTTTCATGACTAGAGTGATTTTATAACTATCAAAACAATTAAACTTTGATCTCGATAAGGTATATAATTAATACAATTTAGGTAAAACAAGTGGAGAGATATTTATAGGCAACCATGCAAAAAAAATTATATATAGTAAGAAAATATTTGTAACAAATAATCACATTCCCTTGTCTTTTTGAAAAAAAAAAAAGGTCTAGAAATGAAATGATAAACATATGGAAAAGTTATTAAAATTTGAAATAATAACTTTTCATATGTTTATCATTTCATTTCTAACCTTTTAAAAAAAATTAAGGGAATGTTATTATTTGTTACAAATATTTTCTTACTATATATAATTTTTTTCATGGTAGTTTATAAATTCACCTCTCTTTTTAAAATAGATTTGTCTGAATTTATTTTACCTAAATTTTATTAAATATAAATATGCTAGTTTATTTCCATTTAAATTTAAATTTTATTATAAATCATTCAAAATATTTCTAATTTTATTACATTTCTAGGCCCGAAATAAAATGGGAAGTACTGAGATAAAATAGGAGTACTCATTTCCTAAATCTTCTATCAGTTTTTTTACGTTTTAAAAAGTATTTGAAATATAAAAATTTAAGCTAAAAACTAAAAAATTCAAGTAGTTTGTATTTAAGTCTCTTCCAACTACCTGCTAATAGCTTCTAATTTGTTTAATATATATATTTTTTAAATATTAAAAAAGTTAACTTGTTGAGAAAGTTTTGTCTAAAAAGAACCCACCAAGCTGAATAGAGCTCCCTCCATTCTAACAGTGGTTGGAACTAAACTGGATTCCACGTTGTCCGTAAAACAGGTACATAAACATTCTACACAATTTTTCCTTATAAAAACAATAGGGTTCGCTTGAGAAACAAGAAATGTAATAGACCAGAGGTACATTGTTTGATGGTTCACTTCACCGAACCTTACCCACAAGCACTGGTTAGTGTTAGGTATTTTGGAGTTTCAACAAATACAAATATTTTTGCTTGAAGAAAATAGAATAAAAGGCAGCCACCAAAGTAAGTTGGCAGGGCAGATGACATCTTAGGTGAGCAAAGCTTGAGTCCTTACACGGCATGGGGGCATAAATATGCAGTTGTCCACATTAATGTAATCATTATCACTGAAAATGGCAGAGAGTGCAGTGAGTAGCAAGAGCAGAGAGGGAGTCAAAATGGCAGCTTGGGATGTTGTGATTAGAGGTGTTGCCTTTGCAGCCACCGTTTCAGCAACAATTGTCATGGCCACCAACAAGCAAACCAAAACCATTCCTCTGCCACTCAATCCTGCAATCCTTATTCCTGTCACAGCCAAATTCCACTACACACCTGCATTTATGTACTCTTTCTTCTTTACTTGCAGTTTTTTTGTTTTTGAATTTTTTCAGTTTGCTGGGTTTCAAATGAGATAGGGTTTTAGATAGTAAAGTATGAATAATATAGCAGTTGTTTGTATCTTCTATGTTCAAAGATATGCTGTTTTCATAGTTCATATTAGAGGATTAAGTTTAGTTATCATGTATGTTGCAGAGATACAATATTTCTATAGTTCATATAAATGGGTCAGGTTTAGTTATCCTATGTTCAGAAATATGATATTTTTATAGTTCATATTTGTGGGTTGAGTTTAGTGATCATTTATGTTAAGAAATATTTTGTTTGCATAGTTCAGATTAGAGCACGTATGAAAGGTTATGGATGTTTAGAAAATAAAGTGGTGGTTAAATATAAATAACATATTATGCTATTTTTTATTAAATCTATTTAATGATTTTAAAACATATATTGAAAGTCTATTGCTCATGAGTAGCAACCACTACATATTTGATTAGTTGTTATGTTTTGAATTTGATTTTTGATGTCCAAACACATTTCATATTGAAAGAGCTTAAAGAGTTGGTATTTTACAGCCAATGCACTAATTATTTAGATCTCAGAGGATCTTTCAAGTAAATAGTCCATCTATTGACTTCTAGACACCATAATTTGGATCTCAATGGATCTTTCAAGTATTGACTTCTAGACACCATAGACAAATCTTTCAATCCTTTCTCTAAAAACTTTTAACGACCAATATAATCTTTATTATTAATATTTGAATTATTTATTATTGTGTATTCTTTATCATTAAGATTTAAAAAAAATATTGTAGTTTATTGAAAAGTCTATAAGATTGTAGATAACAAATAATGAAAGACAACTTTCTTTTACTATTTTTTAAATAAAGAAAACTAACAACTTGTATGTTTTTTTTTTTTTAAATTTTGATTTTATTAATTGACTTTAAAATGTAGACACACCATTTAAAAAATAATAATAATATCTTAACTTTAAAAAAAATTATATAAATGTTCATATAACTGAATTTTCTACAATATTCTTAAAAGTTAAATGACAAATAAAATTTTGTTTTTATATCAAAATTTTAAAGTTAACAAATGACATACCCAACTGTTTACTCAACGAATATTTCCATCTTTCCTGAACTACTAATTTGAATGGTGATAATATAAATGGTAATGCAGCTTCTTTGTGGCGGTTAATGCAATTGCATGTGGATATGCTCTGGTGACTCTGATATCCTCCATTGTTGTCAAGCACGTCTTGAAGTCCAAGCACACTCACCTTCATGAATTTCTTGTGGGCCTTCTGGATCTGGTAAATACTATTCCCATTACAGCTCAACTTCCCATGTTTTTATATTTTTAAATATGGTTTGTCAGATCTCTTCCAAATAGTCCCCCCATTAGTTTTTCTGTCATAGTTTTTACACTTAAGCTTGTTTACATGTCAAGAAAACTTGATATAACTCATTCTACGACAAAGACATTGACTTAATGGGGCAATGTCTCGATCCAATAAGTTTGCGTGCTCTAATGATATGACTTTTTAAGTTAGTTGGGAAAGTTTCTATAAACCGTCATGTCATGGAACAGTCTTGCATATTTTTTTCTATGATAAGATCAAAAGCAGGTATACAAATATATGTTTTCATTACCAACTTCACGCAGCGACATCAATGGTTTTTATATGTTATATTTTTCTTAGAAAAATCAATCAGCCAATTCCACTAGATAATTAGTTGGAGTTGCAAGTGTTGACCTAAAATCTTCCCTACATCCGGAAGGCAAGCAAAAGTTTTGGGTGGGTGGTAGATGATAGTGAGTAAGTCTAACTATAATATTTTGATTTGTTAAAGTGGATCATCTGAAATCATATTAATATTAATAAGTGAGTTTTAATAGAAAAGTTAGTTTGATTGTAGATGAGTTATTAGTAGATTCTATTAGAGAAGCTACTATCATTTCTGATGAGCTCATCAGTAGACTCTATAAGATAAACTAGCATGATTTTAGATGAGCCATTAATGAACCCTATTGAAAAAGCTAGTAATGATTTCACATGAACTAATGATCCATCAATAGATCCTATTAGAGAAGCTTATGCAATTATCCATTAATAGGTCCTATTAGAGAAGCTTGTACCATTTTATATGAGCCACCATCAACCTATATTAGTATGATTTCACATGAGCAGATGCTTATGCTATGATCCATCTGTGGGTCTTACTAGAGAAGCTTATGCAATTTCATATAAGCCACCGTTTACCTATATTAGTATGATTTCACGAGTCAATGCTTATGCAAAGATCCATCAATGGGTCTTACTAGAGAAGCTTATACAATTTCAGATAAGCCACGTCCTATTTATTAGTATGATTTCAAATGAACTACCTAAAGAAATCAAAACTCAAAATGTATTATTTAAACTGAAATGAAAGCACCTATACTTTCAAACTCGAACTTTTTTTTAAAAGTTTTTTAATGATATCTTTGAATTTGTATTGAAATGGGAAGAGTTTATGTGCTGTGTAGGTTACTGTGACCACTCTATCAGCAGGAGCAGCAGCAGCTACAGCAATATCAGAGGTGGGTAAGAATGGAAACAAGCACTCGCAGTGGAACAAGATATGTGACAAAGTTGGAAGATTCTGTGATAGGGGTGGAGGTGCATTGATTGCTTCTTTTGGTGGTGTACTCGCTTTTATGCTGCTCAGCCATATGTTTATGTATTCCCTCTACAAACGCTCTCGTAACTTAAGCTCTGCAGCTCCTGAACAACCACCTACTCTGTCTCCATGCCCATAAATCTCTCTATGCTTAGTTGATTCTGCGTATGTTTGTTTATTCATCATGGGATTGTGGTTGAAAATCACCAGTTTGTTTGTAAAATTTGGATTGATGTATGTCTACCATTGTCTTGCATTCTATCAAATATGTGTTTGGATTTGGCGAGTGCAAAGTGAAATTTGAATCAGATTGATTGTTGAGTTGCTTGTAATGATGACATTTTGGAAAAAAGAAAGTTTGCAAGTGGTATTTCAATTCAATTTTTTGGACATTCATTTATTATTTGTTATATAAATATAAATTCATATTATAAAATAAAATAAATTAAATTAAATTAAATTTATATTATAAAATAGATTATAACTGTATTCTTGTATTTTGTTTATATTATTAAATAAATTATATCAATATAATTTTATTTTAATTAAAACATCTTGCAAAAGTAAATATAAATAAAATTTAGTTGATTTTATTTTAAAATACATATTCATTAAGTAAATCTATCAATATTTATAATTTATTGATAACTATTAATTCTAAATATTACTTTTCAATTATTTATAGGTATTAATGTGTTTTAAATATTACTATAATATCCTATTTTGTCTTATCCATTCAATTTCACATTCATTTAATAAAACTTGATTTCATACTATAAAAACATCAATGAAATACATACTAATTAAATAAATGTATCAATATTTATAATTTATTGATAACTATCAATTCTAAATATTACTTTTCAATTATTTATAAGTATTAATGTGTTTTAAATATTACTATAATATCTTATTTTGTCCTATCTATTCAATTTCACATTCATTTAATAAAAGATGATTTCATACTCGATGAAATTTAAGAGACTTATATATTAATTTATCTTAAGTATTTTATTATATTATCAAATATCTAATCTAAATTTTTAAATAATATTTTTCATTTTGTATTATTTTCTTAAGTTCAAATGTTTGCTCTTGGTAACTAAAGATTCAATTCGTCATTGTGTATGTATAAATCATACCTTCATGAAATAAAGGTGCAATCTATCAATTCTATGGAAACAATAATACAATTTAATCTAAGAATTGACAAATATTGACATTTAACATTCTATGGATCTCTATCTATGCATGCTATTGGAATTCTCAGCCTTAATCTTCAAAAGTGACAGTCCTAGAATGAGAATTTGTGTAAGATGATGCCTAATCTAGCTCAGAACTCTCAAATTGCAAATGCAATTCATTCAATTATGCTCTCAATTGCCTAAATTATGCTCAATTATGCTCTCAAATGCTTATGATCTCAATGAATTTCTTTATAGAAAGGATGCAATTGCTCATAAATGTCTAGGATTCTTAATGCTCTCAAAATACATGTTATTTATAGAATTTTCCAAGGGTAGGGCGTAGAGTTAAGTTGATCATGATTTAGGCTTGGTTGAGTTGAAGGATTTCAAATGGTTTCAAATGGGGAGACCCTTTAAATGGTGCTCTCAAAGGTTGGGACAAAGAGACAAATTGAGTGGTGAAGATTTAAAAGTTCAAAATGAGTGATCAAGATTGCAAAGTTTGGAGTGATCTATGTGCTTTCAATCCTTGATTCTCATTGGTTGTTCAAATTATTGTCCCCTTTGTTGAAATAAAGAAGGATTTATTCAATTCAATTAATTAATTAAATTAGCCATGTAAGGAAAATGTTGATTTCTATTTTTGATTTAAAACTATACAATGAATTGATTAAATCAATTATATAGCTTAGATTTATCCCTTTTAGGCTTATATTTAATTAATCAATATATTTATTAATTAATCCTCTAATTTGATGAAATTTAGTCCCTTTTGATTAAATTGGTCCATTTGATTTGATAAAATTGCCTTCTGATTGATTTAGAATATTTTGATGTGATTTGAATGCAAATTCAGTTGTTTAGAACACTTGACCAAATTTTGGTGTCTACAAATGCCCCTCTTTCAATTGATGCGCAAAGCACATTGATTCAAAGAAAATTGATGTCCTTATCTTGATCTGATTGATTGATGTCTGATGCGAAAAATCTGATGTGAAACCTGATGTCAAAAAACTTGATATGCAACCTGATGCGAAACTTGATAATGAGAAACCCTGATATGAAACTGATGACGATGCCCCGTTGATAGCAATTTGAAATTTTAGTGCCCTAGATTTTGTTTAAAATATGATAACAACAATGTTTTGACTATATGATGCCCCCTCACAAATGAAAATGAAATTGATAGGAGAGGCATCAAGATATTGATGAATGAAAAATTAGGTCAATTATGTTTTCATTTCTGAAAATGAGATGAAAAATCAATCACAATATGCCCCGGTGGTGAAAAATGACACTTTTAAAGGTCAAAAGGATAAAATCCCATGGAAATTAGTTCAAAAAGCTATAAATAGAAGTAAACTTCCTCATTTTTACTATTCATTTTCACTTTAGACCCTAGATTTTAGCTTTGATTTTCTGCGAGAATATGACAATGGTGGTCCTCATACGCGAGCATCGGTTTGAGAGATGCTGCAAATTCTGGTGAGTGATGTTGACCCTTGCTAGCATTCATTTCAGCATTTAGTGCATTTAATTCATGTTTTCTTTCTTTTGTATGCAATTTTTTATGAAGTCACGCGTAGGATACTATGAAATTGTGCATTGGTTAGTGAAGTTACATGTCTGTGAAGTTAAAATGTGTGTATTAAGTAGCAAGGTCTCACGTAGGAATCATGTTAATTCACGTGTAATAAGAATAAACTCACGCGAACAAAACCCTAGAATAAAGTCACGCATACTAGAGATGAAATCACACGTGCGCTGCACAGTAGCACGTACTAGGCTATGTTGCACCTATGATCATTGAAGTACTTTGTATGATATATTAAGTTGCACATAGCATGAAATCACATGTACACCCTTTAAAGTTGCACGTACAAATAGGAAAAATTATGCCTAAGTGTAGAAATTGAAAAACCTTGATAAAAATTGTATGTCTCAGATAGATAGAATACCAAAATGATAGAAAAAGACAAACTGGTATGATTTAGTAATGAAACCAAGTGTTTAGGATTTTAGGATGATCGATTAACTGGATGTTTGATTAAATCAATCTGATTGGTAGAATAAGATAAACTGATGTAGTTTCCCCTTCTCACGATATAGAGTTAGGAAAAATAGTTGATGTTTCTCAAAAAGAGAAATAGGATAAATTTGATGATAGATTGATGTAGGATAATCCACTTAAATGATGATACTGATCTAATCCACTTGATTTGCAAAAATAGGTTCCATTTTGGAAGTTGTATGTCCGGACCCTCTCAGTTTAGTTGACTAATTTGGTATATCAGTTGTCAGGACATGAGAGACATTTTTCTTGGGATAATGGAAGGGTGTGTACTGAGAGGGGAGGGGTGAATCAGTACCCTTAAAAATTTTTACAAATTAAACCTTAGTACTCATTACTTGCATAACAGACCATTGTAGATTTTCTACTTCATGCATTCAATATCATAGCATAAATGTAAATGCATGTAAACAAACATTGAAACATTCATGAAACTCATTTACACATGACACAAGTATTTGATCACGCAGAAACCCTTGTTAGAAGGTAAAAATTGCGGTGGAGATGAAACCCAAAAAGCTTCACTATCTACATAATGGAAGGTGCATGTTAGGGCTACAAGTTGTGATCACTTCTGATGATCTTACTTTGTTAGGAGTAACATGCCAGATTTGTTAAGTCTACTCAGTTAAGATATTTTAGCAACACAATGTATGTGTGCACTCATTTAAGAGATTTACAAAAAGACTGTTAAGTCCACCTTGTGAAAGGATTTTGTTGTTTGCTACAATTGTTAGAGAGTAAAAAATATATGACCTGATTGTTGCAATCTAAAATTGTTGATTACAGATCCATTAAGTACACAAAATATATATATATATATATATATCACCTTATTGTGATGGATAATACCTATGTTCTGCTCGGTAGCCTTGTATGTAGTTCTTTACAAATGGAATTCTCCTTTATCTATCCTTGTGGATGAAACTCTTTGTCTGATCCATAGATATCCTTGGCGGCTACAATCATATCATTCTTGATTAATTATTACATCTATATACAAAATGTTTGACCTAATTAGGCTTCATGCTTTTCTTGAAAGATTCTGAGATCAAAGGTTTACAACTTGACCTTGATCTCCTAGTTTGGATGAATATAATCAGTTAACTAATTACATCCATAATTAACACTTTTCTCGATCCACAAAAAATGGTTATCCAGCTAAGAAAAAATTTGTTTTAAGGATTAAATTTCTTTAGCTGACATGTAGGCGAGATCTACTTTTTTTGGTGAAATGTTCTCTCGGTGTAGACTGGTGCTTAGTGATGGATTCGTATACTAGTGCTTGGTGATGTCTCTTAGTTGATATACTGCTCGGTGATTGTGTTATCACTCGGTGTTCAAAACATTTCGGTGATCACTACGGTCGGTGAGTGATGTCGCTCGGTGATCATGACCAACCAACCAAAACTGTCTACTTATATACTAATAACAACTTGTGATCCTTTATGGATTATCAATCTCCCCCTTTGGCATTAGTATCAAAAATTGATATGTACAGTATATACACCAAGTGTTTTACCTTTACAATGACTCCCCCTAGGTGCATGCCTCGTTATGTAGATACAATGTATGTACATGTTTCCCCCTTTTTTGAAAGCAATGAAAAAGATGTAAAACTTATAGCTTGTCAAATATGTGTGAATGAGATTGCTGAATGGCTGCCATCAGCTTGCGTTGTTTCTCCTTTAAGTGTTCTAGGTTCATTTTCTCCAAAGTGATTTGAGCGTGCATGTCATACATGCTTTCTGTTACTGACATATCTAGGGTGGCAATTATAGTCTTTGTCATAGTCATGTGTGTTAATAACAATGTGAGATTTGATAGTAACATGGCATGTAGCTTAGTTAAGTTTCATCTCTAATTTTTCTTTCTGCCTTTTTTATTTCAATTCTTAACCATTTAGATTCAACAATATTTTCATAATGCAGTTGGAATGCATTTGGCTCAGTTGATAGACTTAGTGCACTAGCTTTTAGATTTTCATCTATCTTAGTTATCTATTCACTATACTCAGTAGTGAAGTTCTCTAGAGTGCACAACTTTTGAACTAAGGTAACTACTTCTGAAATAATAGGTTCTAATGTAGCTACTAGCTCAGGAAGTTTTACCTTATTCTCTACCACTTCTTGGCTAATTTTCTCAGTGATTTTGTATTGGCACTTCTCTTCTGCTCATTCCTCAATGACCTTCTCGGCATCTACATTCATTTTTATGATTTCCTCGATTAGAACTCCAAGTTGATCAATAATGGGTGTAGTTTGATCAATCTTGGTGTCAAGAACTACTTGAAATAGAATCTCCTTTGTTCTTTCCATGACTTGTGAATTTCTATGTTCCTTTCTGAGCTTGTCCTGTTGTTCTTTTCTTTTTCATAGTTCCCCATATCTTGTTAGGGACTAGGGATCAAGTGTTTTTGGATCATAGTCGGGTATGTCTATGATCTCATCAAGTGTAATGGGGGATTTTTTCCCTTTCTTTTTCTTCTTCTTCTTTTAATGTTGCTTGAAGAAGAGGAATGAGGTACTATAGCAAGAGCCTTTTGTTGCTCAGTTTTTGCCATTGATTTCTTGGGAGGTGTGGTGCCTTAGCTAGGGTGCTCAGTCTGAACCTATTGGTCGGTTGTAGATGTCTCTACTTTAGCTTTTTCTTAACCTGCAGCCTTATCTACCTCTCCAGTGTTCATTGCAGGTGCATCACTCAGTTTTTTCTCTCCTTTGGTATATTTCTCCTCCTTGTGTTCATCACTTTTTTCCATTGGTATGTTTGCTTCAATCTCAAGTGGTGTCTATTTTGATTCAGTCATTATATTGATTTCTTGCATCAAGTAAGGCATATTACCTTGTACAAGTGCATGTGCAACATCAGTAGTGTCCTGTTCATTTGCTAGATCGGTGGCATTAGTGACATCTTCATCAGCCTTGGCATAATCATCAAGATCACCATGAGTGATATCTTGTATAGTTATGACTTGTGCTTCCCCTAATGATTTCAATATTTCAGAAATATCATTTGTGACCTTACTTTCTTCTATGGTTAAGTCAATAGGATTGACATGCTCGGTGTCATTGATGAATATGTTCTCAGGGCTCAATGTGGCCTCCTTCTCCATGGTGTGAGAAGTCTTGGTTAGAGCCAGTACCTACTCAGGTGGATTAAATATTTGAGTCCAAATCTTATTTCTCTCTATGTCAATATATTCTAACTTGTTTTGCAATACTTTGTATCCTCTGGATTTTGTAGAAAATTTCTTGGCATGCTCTTTCATGGTTGAGTCAATTTCTTCAACTGTGGAATTGGGCATGAATGTAACTAGGGATCTCTCTAATATGTTTGTCCATGTGCAATGCATATGTCCATCTAGCTCTGATATCTTGTCATGTAGGTCTTGTAGAATATGATTTCCGAATTGTATAGGTACATATTTTTAAGCAACCATCATCTTAATGATGGCCTCTTCTATTTTGTCCTTATTCTCGGTAGATAGAGTTACCCATTGTATAATCTTATGATGTTGTAGACTGCCTATGTTGATGATTGACTCTGAAACTTTATCAATTATCTATGGTATTTTTTCCTTTTCTTCTTGGATTCTTTGTTCTCTTTCATCTTCTTCAATATCATCCTTGTCTTATTTTCCTCTTACATATTTCTTTCCTTGTCTTGGTGTTGGTTGCTTGGTTGAGGCTTCAGGATTTATTTTCTGATAAGTTCTTACAGTTCCTTTCTTTAAGGGTGGTGAGTCTACCTTTGTTGTTTTTCTCCTTGTTGTAGATGTAGCCATTACTTTAGTAACTTTTGTTTTCTTGGCCCGTAGTGGCTCTGCATCTGATTCGGTAGACTCTGAATCACTTAAATCTTTACTTTCACTTATGGGTGCCTATTCCTCGATAATGTCTACTAATTTTTCCAACTCTTCATCAGTTACCAAAAATTTCTTCTGAAGTGAATTCACCATTCGTGTTTTCTTCCTTCATATTTTCTTGACTTCTAAACCAGTCTGAATTCTTGACTTGGCTTCCTCATATGTACCAAATTTGCTTAAAGATTTGTCAACTAGTTAGTTTAGTAGGGCTTCAATAGCTCTTGTAGCCAGATCTATGTCAATTTCATAGTCTAATGGTGGTAACCATGTTGTTCTTGGGTTGGTGGGTTTGATGAGCGTTGTGTCAGTGTCAACTACAAAGAATATCTCATCCTTATATTGATCAACTAACTGGGCAGGGATTCTTATCCTCTTCTGCATCCTATTCTTGACTGATGTAAAGTAGGGATCCAATAGAGGTGTGAAATTATCTCGTACTGATTTAATATAATCACTAACCTATGTTGTGATAGTTGGGTTGGTGTCGCAAGTGACATTACTGATTGAAGGAAATAAATTATATAAGTAAAAGAATGTGCACATCAGTAGGGAACCAAACTTACATGTATTAGATCAAGCTGATCTAATTGTTCTCATGTTCTCTTCAAGTTATTTCAGTACAAGCTCGGATAGATCAAGTTGCAGTCCCTTCTTCACTATTTTGTATGCAATTTCGACTGCTCCACAAGCAACGTTATTCATTATGTTGGCTTGAAATATTTTATATCCAATCACATACACACCAAATTTCATTTTAGGGTCGGTGATTGAATTGATTTTCAGACCTTTGTCATCCCACTTAGCTCCAGTTAACTTTTCAATCTCAAGACCTCCAGGGTGTCTTAGGACTTTTTCTTTCTCGGTTATAGGGTATCCAGTCACTATGTGAATCACATCCTTTGTGATTTTATTGGGTTCATCTAACCACATATTTTTTTCATGCACCCAGCTGAGCACAATGTGAATCCATTCCATTTTTAAATCTTTTGGGAATAGTAGGGCATTGGTTAACCATTTCACTTAAATGTTCTTGTACTCGTCCCTTAGGTTAACATCCTTACATATCTTTTGATAAGCTTCCTCATGCTCAAATTATCCAATCTTTGCAACCTTGCAGTGAATGTATGTACGGATGTCTTCAACCAATAAAACCCTAAGTGAGATACTCAAAAATGCTCCTTTGTCATCGGGTTGAGCAACAACCTCAGGGAAAAATGTGTAGTTAGGTTCCTAACAAGTTGAGCTATTTATTAAAATGACCTTATTGTCATTTTCCATCTTGATCTTCAAGGTTCATGAAGTGGTTACCATTGTTCGTTAATTTAGGGTTTCTTCGCAAATAACTTGTTAACTCGGTAAGTAGATTCTCACTGGATGTTTGTTGTGAATGCAGGAAATTTGTTAGAGTAGCTTTGAAAGTGTTGTGAATCGCTCTGCAATGTAGTCACTCTAAATCGCTCTTCTTTTCTCTACAATTTTCTTTTGAACGTTGGGTGAACTAATGAGTTCACATTGCCCTTTTTATATAAAAATACCCTAAGTGATGTATATATGCTTCACCTACCACTAGGTTAATGAAACAAAGATGCTTGGTCAATAGACCAAAGTCTCTAGCTCAGTGAGTATACAATTATTGGTACATAGTGTCAACTTGGTTGTCTTTCACATGGTCATTGATGTGCAATTTATGCTTGGTTCATATTAACTGACCACACTAGATTCACAAAACATAATAAGCAATACCATAGTGCATCTACATTCATGCTAATTTGGCACATTTTTAATGAATATAGGAACTGGTGTAGAATATAGCTTCGTAGAGTGCAGTTCCATACTTACTTGTATTGCTTAGGTGGGGGTGGTGGAATAACTTGATCCATTGGATGAGGTGTCACCAACCGTAGTGCTTGGTTAAGTATTATCATTGTTTAAAGATTTCCTCCACACTTTATTTCTCATTCTCATGATGCCTTCAATAGTATTTCCATTTGCAAAAGTGCTTGACTCTATCACTCGGTCTCTAGAGTCCTTACTTAAATGACCGACCTTATGACAGTGTAAGCATGTCATTCTAGGGTTAGTCCAGTTTCTAGATCTTCTTATCCATTTCCTCATACAGTTATT
>MU224448.1:1279455-1317764 GCA_018584345.1 Thuja plicata
GTGCAACACCAGCCTTATACCTTTTTTTTTGCTTCTTAATGTCAATTCTGGTTGACATAGTGCTGAATAACCCAAATGCTTGCATAAATGAATTTCTGTTTAGAACAAGAAAAATGGTGCCATCATTGCTTTTGATGGTCTTAGTCAGGGTATCATAGTGGGTAGCTAGTTCTAGAAATAGGTCTACATCAAGGAACACATCAGGGACCAACAGCCTAGCCAAACCAGATATCCATGGGTTTGAAATAGGGATAGCTTTATCATCATTATTATAGAAATAAGAAAACAGAGAAAAACCTGTTGTTCCTGGGGTCACAACATCCCTGATATCCTTGAAATCATCCTTGAAAACACTAGCATCAATCTTCTTGTTTTGGGTGGACCCAGGCAGCAGCTGCAAAAATTCATCAGAGAAACTGGGCTTTCCTTTGGGATCATCTCCACTGCCTCCACTGGTTGACGCCATGCTCATAGCGGTACTCATATCTATAAGCTTTTAAATCTCAGTCTGTTAGATATTGAAACAAATCTAAGAACACCTTTTCTCTGAAAACTCAGAAATTTTACTCTTTCTTCAATAACCTAGAAAACCTCCTTTGCTCTGAAATAACTGTTTCACTCTGAGATTATGAATACGGTGAATAGGAATGAATGCTCAATCTTCTGTTTATAGCCAATGGATTCAGAGTACATGGCCCAAAATTCAGGAGCGTCAAGTCTGTAATAAATTCCATATGCCATGAGACGTTTCCAAAACTTAGCCGTAGTGTGCGAGTTGACAGGAAATTGAATTCAAATCTTTTAAAATTTGGCGCCATCATCAAATGGTTAAAATAGCTGACATGGCATTCTACTATTCATCCGTTGTCTTACATATCAGCTACTTTATGTACACAGTAACCAAAATTTCTTGTATTTGGTTGGCCGCCGGCTGATTTCCTTTTGTCCTGTTCATCCACTTGGCGCCGCAATATGGATTCTATTTATCTGGCGACCTTGCGACCCTGGTTAGTCTCATTGTCGCGAGTGTATCTTCTTAATCATGGTTTACTCATCAGACTTGGCGACAACAGCCTTTCTTTACCTCGGGTTACATCAGCCCTTCCAGCGATCAGGCGACTGTATGAAAATCTTAGTCGCGGGGAGTTAGTCTTAACTCATCTTTTATCTCTCGACCATGCGACAAGCCGCTATACTTTACCATTTCTTAGTAATCGCCAAGTCGCCAGATGCTTCTTTCCCTTCTGAAGACTTCACGACAATCCCTTAGTCACTGAGTCGGGTGACAGATATAACTTAGTCTTTCACTGAAAATGTATCCCTTCTCTATTTCCAGCGACACGGCGACAATCCTTAATCGCATAGTCGGGAGTACTTTCTACCTAGGACACTTTTACCATCTGACTTAGCGACCACCGTCCGATCTTGGCATTTTTTCATCGGACGGCTGCCTTTTAATCACTTTAAAATTTGACATACCTTTAAAATATTAAGAGACTTCGCGACTGAAGGGTATATGACTTAGTCTCTTTATCGCTTGATCCCTTCCTTATATCAAGCGACCCAGAGACATCCACTGGCTATCTGACAGATGTCATCTTTTACTTGGTCCATGTACTGTATATTGAAAATCTGAGCAATCCTTCTGATCTGGTGACATCCCGACTGAGGGAAATCACATAACATATAACCGTTAGTCGCATGGTCGTGACAACTTTCTCTTAACCGCTTTCTTATCACCAGACCACGCGACTGAAGTGAAACCTTAACTGTTTGACTGGATGGATCAAGCGATCACGCGACATGAAGAAAGGTGCAAGGTTGGAAGACGTTTTGTTGACTGGCCAATTCTTCTCGCGATCACCCGACTGAAGGTGGGTCCCGTTCATTTTGAAAGCTTATAACACAGAATCAAGCGACAACCCGACCAAAGGAAGATCGCCAAGTCTCAAAATACTTGGAGAATATTCGGTTTTGTCATGAGACTAAGCGACATAAGGAAAAAGCGAAGTCGGGAGATCATTTGGCATATTCCTTTTGATTCATGCGATCAAGCGACTTGACTTAACCTTTTAAATAGCACATGCCTTAAGTAAATAAAAAAGGTAATGAAGAAATAGAAGACATGGCTAAGGTTTTAAGATACATCGTTTTACATTAGGCCTAGGGTTTAGCAGGGTTTTATCAAGATTTAGACACGGAATAGGCATGAAAACCTGCAAATTTTTAGAGAACAAGGCAAGGAGCTAGACAAGATAGCAAAAAACTCGAAATACAACCAACAGGATCTACTTGGGTCAGAAGGCTCCCTGGGATTATTTCTCATAGATTTAATGGGAGGCTATTTTCCCTAGTTTCTTTCGGGTAAAGGACACCTTAATCTTCTACAACCTGCTCACACCTACCCGGGATGCAGGATATCACCTCTCCACGGAGGCGATGGATTTGGTCAAAAGTCATGGCCATTATTATATATAATTCTAGCAGCATACATACATAAGGGTAACCGGCTTCTCCGGGAAACCTTACTTGTTGCCCAAACATTATGGGAACAAGATAATTTTATTGGAATATTGCAGGCAGATGATGGAATTGCATACCTTGTATGTCTTAAAGAAGGTAACAAATATTCCATTCCCAATCACTTGTGGGAATTATTCATGCAGTCTGGCTACAACCAAAGAAGTAGACAATGAACTTAAAAGCCTAAACTTGGCAGAATTCTATCTAACGTGGAAGAACTTTGATCCGCATGGAAAGATTGCATTGGCACTTCCCCGGGCATCAGAGCCCCATCAATATCACATGGAGGACTTCTGGGAAGACTGCTAGGATGACATCGAAGTCCAGAGTTGGCATTACGTCTGGATGACCATGGGGATGATGCAAAGGTTGAAGCTCCAAAAGTTTTTGGATGACTTCTCAGATGCCGGATCCACGATAGACCCCCAGTACAAAGAAAAGGGGATTGATAAGTTGGCCCTCCCAGTGGTGGACTAGAATGCCCAGGATGGGCCCACCATTAAGAAATTTACTCACAACATGGTCGAGCGCAGCCACAAATATTTCAAGAGAGTATGCCCTAAGAGTACCTGCAAGGTTGGCCCAATGGTACAAAGGCTGACTTCTAGGGTTGAAATGACCTCCTCTGGGGCTAGAACTTCTACACAGGGATAAGATAGGGGAAAAATAATAATGGGAACCCCAACGCTATAGGAGGCCCCTATAAAGGAACAATTGAAGCAGTCAATAGCAACCTCCCAGGACATGAGGGAAAAACTAATCACATGGCTAGCTACTTTGGTGCTCATGACTGGACCAGTTCATCCTCCCTCCTCCCCTTCACTAGTATCCTTAATGGTCAAGGCAACAGGGGTAGATCTGGAAGAAGAACAGGTAGCCTTAAGGGATGCAGGGCCGCCTTTGGTCACCAGGAGGAAGAAAATGCTTAACCCAAAGCCAAAGGTAGAACCAGAGCTGGGGGTGCCGCAGATCACACAAGTTGAAATCCTTTCTTCCGACTCCCCAGAGCTAGAGAGGGAGCCAGAACCTACTCGCGTTTCTAAAAATCCTCCCCCTCAAGAAGAATTTGATGATGTTTTTAGAACTGATGAATTTGGGAATTTGCAGGGAGATATCATGCAGCCAGAGGCAGAAATCCTAGAGTAGGAAGATGCTCCAGAATAGGAGCCTACACAAGATTAGGAGGAATAGGTAGAAGAAGAAAAGGAGGTGGAACAAGAGATTGCCTTTGAAGTTCCAAAAATGTAGGATGTGGGAATATTAGGGCAACAGAAACAAAGTGAACAAATGACATCAGCTAGGGAAACCAGACCTATGGGACACAACTGTGACCCCAACTGCTATGTTCCAGATGCCACTCCTAAGGAAAACATTTGGGGAGGTAATCATTGCGGCTCAAAAGTTGAATCTTGGCCCATTGCCTCCCCCACTACCAAAGGATGTATCAATAGAAGAAGACATCCCAGCCACGGAGGTTGAAGAAGAACAACAACATGATGAAGAAGAAAACCCTAGGGAAACCAATGAGGACCCAAATATTGCTAAAGATAGAGATGGTGGGGCAAAAGATATAGGTGTCACCAGAGGAAATGTCACTATAGAATCAAAAGATATAGGGAAGGAGTCGGGAGAGACTCACACTGTTTAAGGGGCACAACAAGTTATTAGGGAGAAGTCATAGGAACAAATCTTGGCTACCAAGCCACCCCTACCACCACAATGGTTAATAGAAACTTGAAAGAGGAAGGCCCCATCAATCCCCAAAGCCTATCTTTCCCTAGCAGAGATGATGGCCCAAGCATAGAACCCGCCAAAGGCTAAGAAATCCCGGATAGTCCACACTCTTCAGACCAAGCCAAGTGGAGAAATAATCACAGTAATAGCAACACCTTCCCCAGACGTAGATGAAGTGACAGTTGAGGCCAAAGATTATAGTTAAAAGAAGCAGCCAAGGCAATAGAGGCTCGCTACAAAAAAGAAGCTCAAAAGTTAAAGGCAGAAAAGGAAAAAAAATGTAAACCTCATGTGGTTGCTTACTGAGCTGGCCCATCCTATTAACGTTATTCCTCTAGAGACCTCCACTTTTGATGCACCGTTGTTGTAGAGTGACATAGACTCATTACGGGCAATGAAAAAGAAGGCCTAAGTGATTGATAAGTGGGTTGCCTTACAGCTGGGAAATGTTCAGCATTTCTTGGTGTCTACCCTCCCAGATCTATATGCAGCCCACCACGTCTTACACCAGGATGAGACCATCATCAACATATGGGAGGGGGACATCAAGAATTACGAGGCATGGAAATTTGAGTTAGAAGAACTCATCGGCCTTAAAGCAGAAATTGTCTCCGAGTCTAGAATTTTGGTAGAGTCATTTGATTTTGTGAGGACCCAGCACTCCAGACTTAACCTCACATTGGGGGTATTCAAGCAACTGGTGGGGCCTCTGTAGGATAAATTTAATATAGTACAATATTCTTCCAATTTATACAAGTCTTTTGTTTTGAAGGTCTCCAGAGCTGATCCATTTAGCACGGATACATGCACACTGGAGGAATTTGTTTTGGGTAAATTTGATGAATTAATGGAATCAAGGTATCAATCTCCAAAGGGGGTAGATGGATAAAAGATGATGCAAATAACTCGCATGGTGCTCAGTGGCCATGATGTAGCAAAGATGGCTGATGAATTAAAGAAAATGTTCCAGAACTGGGGGAACAGATTGAGGTAGCCAAGTACCGGTGGTCTGGCCTTAAAGACATTGATGAAGATGGAATTTCCCACCTCCTCCAGACCTTCAACAATAGTAAGAAATAGTAAAGATTCTCTGGGGGTCAGAGAAAACCTAAGTGTTTTGTATTCTTTATTTTTTCAGAATGCGAGTTCCTAGATCTTGGAACTCTAGATCTTACATTTTGTATTCTTTAAAGTGATCTGTGTCCTGGTCCCCAAGGCCAATCGATCACTTTTAGGGTAGTTAATTGAGGTTGTCAGAAGGTAGGTAACTGCAACAGGACACATCAGCTCAATAGGAGGTTTTCTGATAGATGGTCTTCCCAAGGTGCTGCTTCAATGTTACACTTGGTGCATCAGAGATAGGGTGCCACTCTCCCATTTATGAGGCATGTAGCCTCAATCCCCGGGGATTGGATTTATTCCTTCTCTTTTCTGGCTCTCTTCTTGAGGCTGATTCTTCCACTCCATCTCTCTTGTCTTATTCTTTTGACATGTCAGACCTTCTCCATCTCGAGGTCTTTTGTAGTGTAGTGCAAGTAGTATTAGCCACCAGATAGTATATTTTATTTGTAAAATGTAAAATAAGTTAGGGTTAGGGTTAGATAGAAAGACATGTATAAATAGTAAGTCTGGCCTCATTCCAAGGGTCAACACAATTGATGATTTTGTAGTCCACACTTAATAGCAATCTTATTTTCTCAGTTCTTAGTTGCAAAGCTCAATGCTCCATAGTCTCTAAGTTTTTAGTAGTTAGATTCTCCCTTGGAGCCACCATTGTACCACACACCAGTGCTTGCTAGAAACAAATGTTAATGAAGAAGTTGGAATTCTCTCAATGATCTTGTTGGAATTCTGTCTTCTGGGTTGATGGTATTTTATGCTTGATGTTCTTCATGTCTTTTTCTCTAATACTTAAAGTAGATTAACGACCTCCTTTCCTTTGCTACTGATAAAATGTTAATTGATGGTTGTATATTTCTTCGGTATTTAGTATAGTATATCAGAGAATTATCGATGTATTGAATGTTTAGCATAACTATAGGTAGATAAAATATTTCTAACTCTACAATATCCTTTTTAGTTTATTTGGTTAAGTGAATGCGCGCTTGCAGGAAACCCCTCTCATTGAATCCCCAGAGAGAATGAGTTGAAGATAACCAGCTATCCCCCTTGAAAAATAGTCACATCTCCCAACTGATTCCTACACCGTCGAGACCCGACCCTCACATGCTTGGAGACCCAGGGAATCTCATTCCCTGAACAACCTTTATAGGTGGTTTTGGCTGGTACCCTGGTACCTAGTGATAACTTACATCTGCTGGTGGACCCGGTCACAAGAGTCCCGTCAACACCTTCTTTCCTCTATTCTTGTATTCTCAGGTATCTCTTATGTTTGATTATCGGTAGCTTCTATAATCTCCACTATCAGACTTCTTTTCAAAAGATCAGTCATTACTTCTATCATCTTTTCTCCTATTAGGACATCTTGTAGCAAAGTGTCCAATCTCTTTACAATTAAAACAAACAAGTGGTAATTTACCTTTGTATTTACCTTTGCCTCTTTGCATTCTTCTAGCCATAAGTGCTTCAATTTCATCAAGATCTTCTTCTTCACTTTCACTGTCACTATCTTTTCTCATAGTGTGTTTATGACTTTATTTACTTATTCTCATAGAAGATTTGAATGTAGACTCTATATTTGGTAAGACAATATTATCAAAGTTATTCATCTCAAATGAAATCAGTCTTCCAATCAAACTATCTAGAGTAACATTTCTATTTGCTACTGCTCTCATTTCTTGTATGAAAGATACTCTAATAGCATAAGTAGGTAGTAAGGTTCTTAGAATTTTACTTACCGCTATATCTTCTTCTAGTACATCTCCAACTCCTCAGATAGCATTGACTACCTCTTTGATTCTTGTGTTGTACTATGTGATGTTTTCACCTTCTTTCATTTTGAGATCATCAAACTTTCCTCTAAGGTTTCCACCTTGGCTCTCAAAACATTCTTGTCACCACCATGTACAAGCATCAATTTGTCTCACATCTACTTTACAGTTTTACATGTTTTGACATCTTCAAATTCAACATTAGAGAGTGAGAAAGAAAGCTCTATCATCATGTAGTTGTGTTCATGCTTCTCTCTCATTTTTTCAATTGTGGGTGCTCCTGTGGGCAATACATATTTAGTATCTAAGTATTGAGTAACATCATTACCGATACCTGATAAGTGGAGTCCTATTCTGCTCTGCCATGAAGCAAAATTGTCCTTTTTTAGCTTGGGCACATCTCGTCTATTCATCTTGTGATCTTTAGCTTAGGTCTTGAAACCTTCCTTATAAGCACACAAGCTCTGATACCAATTATTAGTAATAACTTAGAGGGGGGGTGAATCAGTGGCCTCAAAAATTAATCCTTAAATTAACCCTTAAAACTTATAACCATATATTATGCCTCTACTTATCTTTAGTCCTCCAAGATTAATGCCTCCTTATACTTATAACAAATTACTACTTGTCGAAATCATTTGTAAAACCTTCTTCTGTATGTTTATCAATAAGCAGTCAATTATTTACCAAAACACAATAAATAAGTAGAGTATACCGATCAATCGAGAATTGCATATGTGAAATGTAAAATAGTAAAGTAATGAAACATAAACACATAACACATGTTTTTTTAACATGGAAACCCTATTAAGGGAAAAAACCATTGGGACGGGTACCCCAAATTTTCATTCTTCTGAAGTGAGCTTGGTTAAGATCCAACCCTGTTAAAGGTTATAAACACACTCTTAGGTGTGACCTTGTTAGAGGATTTAGAAAGATAATTTGTCACTTAGTATCTGGCATCTAATGCTACCATCCTTGATCAAACACTCACTTGGCCTGTCAATAGGTATCGAGCATATCTAATGCTACTTTGTATGATCAAAATTTTTGATACTCCTTGGGATGTGTCTCAATTATAAAAGACTATTAAGTCCTTCTTGGTTAAGAGACTTGATGCTTCAATGGTTAAACTGAAACATTAAAGTTATCTGTTCACACATACAACTTGAATTGCAAATTTTTGGATCTATTGTAAGTGCATTACCTCTCTGATTAATATAATCAATTCAATACCTTTTCTCCACACTGTTCTACTTTGTGATGTTGTCTCACTGTTCATTAGTGTTTGCAGAATCTAGCTCTTTCCTCAGCTTGTTGATCAGGACAGAAAGAAGACTTTCTTCTCCTTCAGAATTTCTTTAGCATCTTTCCTCTTTTCTCTTCTTCACCCCACAATTTGTAATGAATTGGATTTGTCTCTTTATAGACATGATTCATCATTTCTTGGATTTCTTGATCTTGGCATGATCCACAATTCTCGGCACTTAGACTTAAAGAAAAACTCCAGTTTAATCTGAAAGAGATCTTCTTGCCAACTGGACAAAGTAGCTTTAAATAAATTACTTATCTCCAGCTTTATCTTGTTGATCAAAACAAAGATAAGTATCAGTTAAGTCTATATTTAGCTCTTGAAAGCTAAGCATTTTGTCATTTCTAAACTCTTTGTTCTGTCAATCAACTCTTCAATTATTTTTTGGTAATAACTAACTGTTCCATCGGTGTGACTTCAGTTGTCATTGGGAGCTCCATCATTGTCAGAAAACACTATAATTTATTCTGTCGGGTTACACTGTGCTTTTCTCATCAGGAAACACTATGACTTTTATCGTCAATAATGTTGTGCATTTGCTCGTCGGGTAACACTGTGACTTTGATCTTTTACTCTGTCCATTAGTGTGCACTCCATCGGTGTATACAGTCACTTTGTGAATACTTGAATTATATGCATTACTGATAGCATAGCCTTTGATTTAATGGTTCTTTGAATTCTTTAGCAGTATGTATATCACCATACAGATTATATCAAGTTGACATCAATGAAAATACAATACATTAACTAATTTAATACCTTGCATGATCATCAACTTAATATCTTCAAACATTCAATCATTTATAGTTCATTAGTTATGATTCTATATGATGTTTATGCATTTTTATTTCTACATGCTATGGATGCAGTATCTTATATATGATATAGTTTAGATGGATGAATATGTATGCAAATTTATTTATACATGCTTTTGAATTTATGATGGATGCAATCTTAATGATAAATGTAATGTAATGGATTTTACGTTGAATGCATATTGTTTTTTTATTTTGATAATGCAATATTTCAATGTAATGCAACTATATGAAAGATGAAATGTGTAATGCACTTGGATAATGAATAATGATATAATGATTTTTACTGATGTATAATGATTAATGTTTAATGAATGAAATGTTAAATGCACAAGAAAGTCTTCATTATGGATTGACTTGAACCAAGATAAAGATATTAACTTTTTGAAAAATTAACCCCCTTGAACTTAGGAAATCCTCTAAATGCAATTAATCTAAACATGAAATGCAACTAACTGTCACTTTTATTTTTGTGAAAAATTGCAAAAGGAGATATATTTTCATCATTGAGCATTGTAGAACTAGGAGCAAGTATAATTATCACTGACCACATCATGATAATATAAATACCACTTTCATCGCTTTTGTAGCCATAACCCTCACTATTTGAATAATCAACTATGGGAGTCTGAATACCGGTTTCATCGGATTCAATGTCACAATTGGATTTTGGTTTTAAGATATGGAAGATCTAAATAGACAAGGTATCTATTTGTGTAAACAAACAAAGGCTAACCCTCCTTCCTATATAAATGTCCTCAATGGATCTTTGATGACCATATTCTTAGATGAATTCACATAAGTTGGTAGATTTTCCTCAAAACAGTTAGACAAAATCAAGAAAAATATCATGTCTTCATCATCGCCAATCTAGCCAAAACATCATTGATTAGCTAGAAATAACATAATTGAATGAACATCATCAAAAAAACTTAAAGTGTTTTGTATCGTATCAAGATATTCAATAGAATTCTATTCATTCTGATCATTTAATTTTTGTCAATTTTTAATCCTGATAATAAGGTCATGAAGCTCAAGGATCAAGTTGCATGATCAAAAACTTGGATTTGAATAATGATATCCATCAAAGGTTCAAAAATATCTCTCCCTTGAATTTCTAAAAAATATCTTCTGTCACGTGACCAAAAAGTAGCACTTATTGAATCCGTTTGTATCAAAACCAATGCTTTGCCCCCAAGTGAAAATAACACCATGTGTAAATCTTGGGCAAATGAAACCTAGTATGTGACAATGACTGGATAATGTAGTTCAGAGACTTTATTAGGACTATGCACAAATGAAAAATACAATGAGGATATATAAATGATAGATGCAATGAGGATTATGCAACTAGGTAAGACCTAAGGGATCAAAAAGTGCCTATTTGTCTGGTTTTCACCTTTTGAATTTTTTTCTCTTTTTCTCTTTTTTCTCTTTTTTTTTGTGCTACCAAGGCGCTTATTGCTAGGTTTTCACCAAGGCACTTTTCTCTTTTTCAATTTCTTTCTATTTTTTTTCTTTTTTCCTTTTTTTTTGATATCATCAAGGCGCCTATTTTCTAGGTTTTCACCAAGACAACCATTTTTTTTTTGAATGTTTTTGCTTTCTTCATGCTTGATTTTGCTCTTATTATGCTAAACTGCTTTTCTATTTTTTTTTATCTTTCCCATTTTTTTTGGATTTTTTAACTTTTCTCATGTTTTTGTATTTTTTGAACTTTTCTCATGTACAAATAATGATGCTAAACTCATCTGATACTCTTTCTTCCTATACACTTTCATCTGATCAGGTATAAAACCTCTTTAAATGAATGTTGTTAATAGGTTCTTGCAACTCATCACCTTCACAATCAACTAGCTTGTATGTCCCCTTTCCAAAAGAAGAAGTAATCACAAAAGGTCCAAGCCAATTTTCCTCCCATTTTCCTTTCTTTTCTCTCTTCTTTGTTTTTAGGGTTTTCTCTCAACACTAAGTCTCCCACTTGAAATGCTCTAGGTTTGTTATGTTTTTTGTAATTACTTGAGATTCTGTTTTGATATACTTTCAAATTCTCATAAGCTTGTGTTTGATGTTCTTCCAACAATTCCAATTGTTGAAGTCAGGCAACCCTATAATACTCATCATTTATTAATCCTTGTAATGAGACTCTTAAGGATGGGATCTCAACCTCCAAAGGTAGAACAACTTCTGCCCCATAAACCAAAGAAAATGGTGTAGCTCTTGTTGGTGTTCAAATGTTTGTTCTGTAGGCCCACAATGTTGGATTTATTTGTATGTGTCAATCTCTTCCTGATTTTTCAATGATCTTTACAATATTTTGAGGATATTGTTATTTGTAGCTTCGGCTTGTCCATTACCTTGAGTATATTAAATGGAGGAAGAATGGTGTGTTATATGAAAGGTCTCACATAATTCATCCATGTCTTTATTCTTGAACTTTTTCCCATTGTCCGTGATAATGGAATGAGGAATACCATATCTATAAATGATGTGAGTGAGGATAAACATAGAGATCTATTTTCCCATTACAGTTGTCAACGGAATGACCTCTACCCATTTTGTAAAATATTCTGTTGCAGCAATGATGTATTCATGACCATTGGAAGAAGGTGGGTAAATCATTCCTATAAGATCAAATCACCATTGGAAAAATAACCATGGTTTAATGAACGAGTGTAACTCCTATATGGGCACATGTATCATGTCTCCATGATATTGGAATTTTGAATACACTTTAACAAAGTGGCAAGCATCCTTTTCTAAGGTTTTCCAAAAATACCCCATACAAAGGATTTTCTTGGCTAGGTTTAACCCACTCAAATGAGACCCACAAATACCCTCATTAATTTCTCTTAAAGCTAACTTTGATTCTTGTCCTCTAGACACCTAAGTAACATTCCATCAAGACCTTTGTGATACAATGTGCTAGATAGGATAGTGTAACGAGCCACTTGGCGTATAAAGTGTCATTTTTGGGCACAAGTTTGGTCTAAAGATAAAACTTGGTATTTTAGATAGGTACAAATGGGTCCATACCAAGGTAAGTCATCCATTTAGAAGGCAAATGATTTTAGTTTCAGGTAGGTCAAAAGCAGGTTTCACCAACTCTTCCACCAAGAATTCGTACATAGCATTTTGGTCAGACATTTGAAGTAAAGAAGCCAAAGTAGCCATAGCATCTACTGCTCTATTTTTATACCTTGGGATTTTCTCAAATGTGATCAAGAAAAAATATTTCTTCCAGTCATCTACCATCCTTTTATATGGCATCAATTTTTCATCCTTAGTTTGATACTCATCATTAATTTGATTGATGACCAATTGGGAATCCCCATATACTTGTAGTTCTATGATGTTCCATTCTAAAGCCATTTTAATGCCTATGACTAAAGCTTCATATTCTACAATATTATTGATGCATGGGAATAAAAGTTTGTATGACTTAGGAATGGTGTATCCTTTTGGTGTAATCAATAGAATTATGGCTCTTGAACCATGCTAAGTGTAGGATCCATCAAAATATAATTTCCATACATTGGCTTCCACATTTACTATCTCTGCATTTGGAAATTCAACTTGAATAGGATCAATAGAAACTAAAGGATTTTCAGCTAATTGATCAACTATCACTTGTCCCTTGATAGCTTTTTGGTCTACATACTCAATTTAAAATTCACTTAATACCATCACCCATTTAGAAATTCTTCTTGTAAGGGTTGTTTTACTAAGCAAATACTTTAATGGATCAATTTTGGCAATCAAATTAACCTTGCGCATCAACATGTAATGTCATAGTTTTTGGGAGGAAAAAACTACCGCTAGACAAGCCCGCTCCATGAATCTATAATTCAACTCATACTTGATCAAGGTTATGATTAAGTAATAGATGGCTCTTTCTTTACCCTCATCATCCTCTTGTGCCAATAAAACCCCTAAAGATCTCTCTGTTGCTGAAATGTATAAGAGTAAGGGTTTTCCTTTGATGGGAGGAATCAAAATGGGTGGATTTACCAAGTATATCTTCAATAGGGTAAAATCTTATTCACATTCATCATCCCACTTAAAAATGGTATCCTTATGTAGAAATATTATAAAAGAGTTGCACTTTTCTGCAAATTGAGAGATAAATCTTCTAATAGATTGAAGTCTTCCTTGGAGTGACCTCATTTAACTAATGTTTTTGGGTGTTTCCATTTCCATGATTGCTTCTAATTTTTATGGATCCACTTTTATCCCTTTTGCTGAAACTATGTAGCCCAATAGCTTGCTGGATTGAATACCAAATGCACATTTATTTGGATTTAACCTTACATTAGAGTGCTCTAATCTTGTAAAAATCTTTTCTAGAATATGTAGAAGGTCTTTTCTTTCATGTGATTTTTCTAAGATATGATCCAAAAAATCTTCTTGGAAAGTATGCATCATGTCATGAAATATGGTTGTCATTGCCCTTTGATAAGTGGCTCTGGCATTTTTGAGGCCGAAGGGCATAACATTCCAACAAAAAGTACCCCACAGGAAAGTGAAATTGGTCTTTTCTTGATCCTTGGGTGCAATTATAATATGATTGTAGCCACTAAATCCATCCATCAACGAAAACATGGAATGTCCTACTATTAAATCCACTATAGCATCAATGCTAGGTAATGGAAAATCATCCTTAGGCAAAGAAAGGTTAATATCTCTAAAATTTGTGCATAATGAAATGGATTTGTCATGTTTAGTAATAGGTACAATATTAGAAATCCATTCAGCATAAGCTATGACTCTTCTAAAGCCAAATTTTAGTAACTTTTCCAATTCTACCTTAACCCATAAAGCCACATGGGGATGCATTTTTCTAGACTTTTGCCTCACATGTTTTACATCGGGCCTTGCATTAAGGTGGTGCATTATGAAACCGTGATCAAATCCTGGCATGTCTGCATATGACCATGCAAATTTTATTTGTTTTGTTTGAAAGAATTCGATGAAATTTTCCATCTCTATAGGAGTCAATGATGTTGCTAGATGAATGAATTTAGGTTCCAATTCGGTGCCAATGTTGACCTTTTCTGTTGGCTCAATGAGGATAGGAGATCTCTCTTCTTCATTGTAAAAGAAGAAAATTGATTATATGTTATGTGTTTGGGATGTTATATTTCCTTAACCTTTACATTTAATTGTTGTTTTGAATGTGATATTTGTAATGTGATTAATCATATAAGAGGAAGGAAGATAATATGTTCCTCTTTTATCCCCAAATGCACAAATGGAAGATCCAAATTGATTAACCCTAAAGTAGGATCAATGCACAAATGAATCAACCATTTGGAAATGAGAGTAAGGAAGAAGATCTTATACTCTATTTTATTATTAAGTAGATATGGAATATGATAGTAATTGAAAAGGATGAGAGGAAGTACTAATCTTAAAGATTTGTAGATCAAAGAATGTTTTTTTCAGGGGTCTGTACTATATTTTTAGAAAATCTAAAGTATGATCCGGAACCAAAACGCAGAGATGAACAAAACCTAGAAATATTTTTTTGATCTGACACCGTCTTATGAAAAATTTTGACCTTGACACACTAATCTCACCCCTGACCCAATAATCTTGACCCTGACCTGCACAGGTCTGACAAAAAATTTGTTCACGGCTCCTGATAGTTCGCAGAAAAGGGTACCCAAAATTGAGTTCAAATCTTCAATCTTGAACCTGTTCCTACAAGAAAAAGAGATTTTTTTTTTGGGGGGGGGGGATGGTTTTACCGTAGTTAAACCCTGATTTAGGAATTAACCTTGAAATCAATAAAGTATAGAATGCTAGCAAGTAGAAGAATTGAATCTAAGAATGAAACTATGATATTGAATAGATATGCAATTGTAATTCAAATGTAACAAGTATGTAAATATGAAAGCTTTGAATCAATAGAAACCATAAACCTCCATGATTGTATTCCTAGAATCCTCCTTGAAGAGAATGAATGAGTGTTGAGGATGCCAAAGGATCTTGAAGGAAGATCACACCACCATGATGGCTAGATCTAGGGTTTGAATGATGAATCTTGAATGTTTGAAACTAATCCCTTCAAAGGCTTGAAATATTGAATCCTTGATCTTCAATGGAGATCTTGAATTCTTGAGAGGAAGACTTGAACACCTTGAAATCTTGAGAACATGTAGAACAATGGATTTTTGAACCTTTTTCTTCTTGACAAAATCTTGGTTAGAGCTTTTTGCACTTAGAAGACTTAGAGAAAATGAGAGAGAAAGGATTCCTTTTATATGAAATTAGGGAAAAATCTTCTAAGGAGGAAGACATAGGAGAATTAAAATCTAATTAGACCCATGCCCCTAGAAGAGGACCTATATTAAATACAATTTATGATTTTCCTCTTCGGAACCCAAAATAGTTGACCTGGAAGCAAGAAAAATGAATTTTTGATGACCTTCGGAAGCCGACAACCTTCAAGATTTGGAAGGGGGACCCAAGTAAGGGTCAAGGTCAAACCCTCACCTAGGTCAAGGTAAATTTTTACCCTAACCTAGGTCAAGGTTGAGGTTGAGGTCGACCTTGACCCAGAGAGTCAGAACCCCTGGAAATAGTGTCAGGTGGAATAAAAGGTGCCCGGAGAGGCCCAATCAGGGTCCTAAATAGGGACAGAAGAAGGAGATGATGCAGAAAGGAGGGGATAGTATGAAGGTGGTAAAAAAAATCCTCTAAGGAGGACTTAACTTTCTTAACATTCAAGTGCTTCCATTTTAAGATGATACATTAAGCCCCCACTTTAGCAGAACTATGGAAATTGAACATGCTTTCGATAAAGTTAGAAGAAAGGCTCTGGTGGATCACAATGAAGTAGAACATTGCTAAGTCAAGGACATAAGTCCTTAGACCAAGGATTCTAACTCAACATAAATGTATAAAATATATGAAAAATAAAGAGCAATCAATCATAGAAACATACATGATTAGATAAGCAAGACAAGAGCAACACTATAGATAACATAGCTTCATGATTTAATCCTACTAGCATGAAAGTGAAAGAGAGAGAAGGAAAAGTGATTACCTCACCTAGTAAGATACCCACCTTACTATGAATCACCAAGGAGGGAGAGCCCAACAAGTTCACCCATAAACTGTGCTTGTAATTGTAATGCGTCTTCTGACATCTTTTGAAAATATTCATAGATCCACATTCTTGTATCACTATGAATATAAAAATGTGTCTTTCAAGGATTTAGCAACTTATGTGTGTTACCTTCCAAGGATTTAGCATATTGAAAAAATTAAAAGGGTGTGTATCTCTTCAGGATTTAGAAAATTATGTGCATTACCTTCCAAGGATTTGGCAAAAATAAAAGTAAAAATGCGTGTCCCTTCAGGATTTAGCAACTTATGTGCATTACCTTCCAAGGATTTAGCAAAAGTAAAAGTAAAAATGTGTGTCCCTTCAGGATTTAGGAACTTATGTGCATTACCTTCTAAGGATTTAGCATGCTACAAAATGTAAATTAATGTAAACTATAGTACAAGGGAGACCCTATATATGACCCCCTCCTTATCATGACTACCCACTAGGCAGGATAAGGAAGACAAAAGAGGATACCTACCTCACAAGGTAAGGAGATATCTAGCTTAACAACAATGTATATCATATTATTAGCAAAGAGCCTTGACTCTTACATCCAAGAGAATAGATAATCATGAAATGGATATTTCACTTATGGAAAAAGGATCCTCAAAAAGGAAGAGATCTTATCAACAATACCCTCACCATAGAGGAGTGCTTAGGATAAAATTACATCTTCTAAAGAAAAGAGGGACCAAAGATTCAATCATCAAGCCCCCTATAATCAAGAGGAAGAGGAATATTAGTATGAAGGCATCAAACTCTAACCCAAAGCAAAATCAAGAGTTTATAAAGAACATAATTTGCAAAATAAAGAAGAGGTGATGACCTAGGACAATCACCTCTTATATAAGAGAGTATCCATAGTCAAAATCATACATCTTTATAGGGAAATAGTGTTATTTGATAAACAAATGCCATTAAGCTAAGGAAAGTAAATCCTTAGATAGAGGAAGAAGGGAAATACCTTTCCCTCCAGGTGTGAAGGCAAGGGATATACAAAATTATATCAAGAGATTTCATAGCAAAGAGATATCGTTACAAAAAAAATGTCCTAGAAAAGATATCATGAATGATTTGTAGGGATAGAAGATAGAAAGAATAACCAATTAAAATCAAAACAAAATACATGCTAAGAGTAAAATGGATCCTAGAAGACTGGAATAAAATACCTCTTGCCCCCTAGTGAATAGACAAGAAGAGAAATGTAATCTAACTTGTTGAAGAATGAGGGGAATGCCCTATATCAAAATTATGAAGAAATTATAATACTACATGGGAATGAGATATAATTCGCAAAGAAGCTCTTTCTCTAACATATAGCTTGAAATGCACACTGTCAGCAAGTAAATGTTTATTACTATAATCAAAAGGACATTTATATTTAGAGAGAGAGTTTCTTAGAAGAGGTTTGAAGATTTCTTTCTTGGAATTCATTAATTGTACACTTTCATAGCCACATCTTTAGGAATATCATGGTGATCTAAAGAAGGTGTTGGAAGAAGAACACGAAGAGGAGGACAGAGGTTAAGATCCACTACCCTGGTTGGAGGAGGTGGAAAACCTATACCATGAATATCTTATTTAGGAGATGAATGAATCTGGTTTTTAATGCCTTTTTCATTGATACCAAGCCCTAAACCTTTATATCCTTGTTTATCCACCATAGTATATCTGGTAGTGTACCTATCTTGCAGAGCTTCAATAGGATGAGATTGATTATGGTATTCATGGGAAAATTTTGTGGATGGTGGAATGATAGGATTAGAAGAGGTTTTCTTGTTTTTCCCTTTATCATCATCATGGATTAGATAGGGAGGTGAAGGTAAATGAAATAATTCTCAAACATCATTATCATGGATCCTAGCTTGAGCCCCATCATAAGTGTGGGAATAACTAGGGATTGAAGGTGGAGAAATAGGAATAGGAATATTTGGAATTGAATTAGAATTAATGAGATTAGGGTTAGGAAGATTAGGAACTAGATTAGGTATAATAGGAGTAGGAAGATTAGGAGGTGAGGTATCATCAACCCAATTCTTCACATAATCCAAAAGAGTAATAAGTCCATTACACAATTCTTTTATGAAAGTTTTGAAAGTAGGAAGAGTAGTATTGGTTAATCTCAAAATATAATAAGCAAGTGAAATATAAAGATTAAAAAACATGATGAAATGGATGATACTCTCATAGACATCATAAGTGATATAAAGAGATGCTAAAAGCGGCATAATAAGAAAAATAGCCATACACCAAAAGATATTCATAATGAATGAGATGCAAGAAGTGTTTTTGTATTTTTATCTGACCCGACACCATCTTATGAAAAAGGTCAACCTTGACCAACTAATCTCACCCTTGACCCAATAATATTTACCCTAACCTACACAGGTCTGACAGAAAATCTGTTCACGACTCCTGATAGTTCGCTGAAAAGGGTATCCAGATCTGAGTTCAAATCTTCAATCCTGAACCTATGCTTGCAAAAAAAAGAGATTTGTTTGTTGGGAGAAGGGGTTTTCCTTAGTCAAACCCTAATTTAGTAATTAACCTTGAAATCAATAAAGTATAGAATGCTAGCAAGTAGTAGAATTGAATCTAAGAATGAAACTATGATATTGAATAGATATACAATTGTAATTGAAATGTAACAAGTATGTAAATATGAATGATTAGACTCAATAGAAACCATAAACCTCCATGATTTTATGCTTGGAATCCACCTTGAAGAGAATGAATGAGTGCTGAGGATGCCAAAGGATCTTGAAGGAAGATCACACCACTATGATGGCTAGATCTAGGGTTTGAATGATGAATCTTGAATGTTTGAACCTAATCCCTTCAAAGGCTTGAAAGCTTGAATTCTTGATCTTCAATGGAGAGCTTGAATTATTTATAGGAATACTTTAACACCTTTAAATCTTGAGAAAATATAGAACAATGGATGCTTGAACCTTTTTCTTCTTGACAAAATCTTGGTTAGAGATTTTTGCACTTAGAAGACTTAGAGAAAGTGAGAGAGAAAGGCTTCCTTTTATATGAAATTAGGGAAAAATATTCTAAGGAGGCTGACATAGGAGAATTAAATTCCAATTAGACCCATGCCCCTAGAAGAGGACCTATATTAAATACAATTTAGGATTTTCCGCTTTCGAACCCAAAATAGCCGATCCGAAAGTGGGAAAAATGAATTTCTGATGACGTTCGGAAGCCGACAAGCTTCCAAATTTGGAAGGGGGACCTAGGTAAAGATTGACCCTGACCTAGGTCAAGTTTGAGTTCAACCTTGACCTAGGGAGTCAGAACCCCTAGAAAAAGTGCCAAGTGGGATAGAAGGTGCCCGGAGAGGCTCAATCAGGGTCCTAAACAGGCACAGAAGCAGGAGATGATGCAGAAAGGAGGGGAAAATATGATGGTGGTAAAAAAAATCCCCTAAGGAGGGATAAATGTTCTTAACATGGAATTTCTTCCATTTCAAGATGATACATTAAGCCCCCACATTAGCGGAAGTATCGAAATCGAACATGCTTTCAGTAAAGTTATAAGAAAGACTCTCATGGATTTCAACGAGGTAGAACATCACTAAGTCAAGGACATAAGTCCTTAGAACAAGGATTATAACTCAACATACATGCATAAAAGATATTAAAAATATAGATAAATCAATCATAGAAACATACATGATTACATAAGCAAGACAAGAGCAACACTATAGATAACATAGCTTCATGATTTAATACTACTAGTATGAAAGTGAAAGAGAGAGAAGGAAAAGTGATTACCTCACCTATTAAAATGCCCACCTTACTATGAATCACCAAGGAGGGAGACCCCAATAGGTTCACCCATAAACTGTGCTTGTAATTGTAATGCCTCTTCTAATGGATTTTGAAAATATCCATAGATCCACATTCTTGTATCACTATGAATATAAAAATGTGTGTCTTTTCAAGATTTAGCAACTTATGTGCCGAACCTCCCAAGGATTTAGCATATTGAAAAATTTAAAAGGGTGCATATTTCTTCAGGATTTAGCAACTTATGTGTGTTACCTTCCAAGGATTTAGCAAAAATAAAATTAAAAATGCATGTCCCTTCAATATTTAGCAACTTATGTGTGTTACCTTCCGAGGATTTAGCAAAAGTAAAAGTAAAAATCCGTCCCTTCAGGATTTAGCAACTTATGTGCATTACCTTATGAGGATTTAGCAAGATGCAAAATGTAAATTAATGTAAAATATAGTACAAGGGAGACCCTATATATGCCCCCCTCCTTATCATGACTACCCACTAGGCAGGATAAGGAAGAGAAAAGAGGATACCTACTTCACAAGGTAAGGATATATCCATCTTAACAACAATGTATACCATATTCTTAGCAAATAGCCTTGACTCTTACATCCAAGAGAATAGATAATCATGAAATGGATATGTCACTTATGGAAAAATGATCCTCAAAAGGGAAGAGATCTTATGAACAAGACCCTCACCATAGAGGAGTGCTTAGGATAAAATGCCATCTTCTAAAGAAAAGAGGGACCAAAGATTCAATCATCAAGCCTCCTGTAATCAAGAGGAAGAGGAATCTTAGTATGAAGGCATCAAACTCTAACCCAAAGCAAAATAAAGAGTTTATAAAGAACATAATTTGCAAAATAAAGAAGAGGTGATGACCTAGGACAATCACCTCTTATATAAGAGAGTATCCATAGTCAAAATCATACATCTTTATAAGGAAATAGTGTTATATGATAAAAAAATGCCATTAAGCTAAGGAAATTAAATCCTTAGATAGAGGAAGAAGGGAAATACCTTTCCCTCCAAGTGTGAAGGCAAGGGATATATCAAATTATATCAAGAGATTTCATAGCAAAGAGATATCTTTACAAATAAAATGTCCTAGAAAAGATATCTTGAATGATTTATAGGGATAGAAGATAGAAAGAATAACCAATTAAACTCAAAACAAAATACATTCTAAGAGTAAAATGGATCCTAGAAGACTGGAATAAAATACCTCTTTCACCCTAGTGAATAGACAAGAAGAGAAATGTAATCTAACTTGTTGAAGAATGAGGGGAATGCCCTATATCAAAATTATGAAGAAATTGTAATACTACATGGGAATGAGATATAATTCCCAAAGAAGCTCCTTCTCTAACATATAGCTTGAAATGCACACTGTCAGCAAGTAAATGTTTATTACTATAATGAAAAGGACATTTATATTTAGAGAGAGAGTTTCTTAGAATAGGTTTGAAGATTTCTTTCTTGGAATTCATTAATTGTACACTTTCATAGCCACATCTTTAGGAGTATCATGATGATCTAAAGAAGGTGTTAGAAGAAGAACATGAAGAGGAGGACAGAGGTTAAGATCCACTACCCTGGTTGGAGGAGGTGGAAAACCTATACCATGCATATCTTGTTTAGGAGATGAATGAATCTAGTTTTTAATGCCTTTTTCATTGATACCAAGCCCTAAACCTTTATATCCTTGTTTATCCACCATAGTATATCCGGTAGTATACCTATCTTGCAGAGCTTCAATAGGAGGAGATTGATTATGGTATTCATGGGAAAATGTTGTGGATGGTGGAATGATAGGATTAGAATAGGTTTCCTTGTTTTTCCCTTGATCATCATCATGGATTTGATAGGGAGGTGAAGGTAAATGAAAGAATTCTCAAACATCATTATCATGGATCCTAGCTTGGGCCATATCATAATTGTTGGAAGAACTAGGGATTGAAGGTGGAGAAATAGGAATGGGAATATTTGGAATTGCATTAGCATTGATGAGATTAGGGTTAGGAAGATTAGGAACTAGATTAGGAATAATAGGAGTAGGAATATTAGGAGGTGACGTATCATAAACCCAATTCTTCACATAATCCAAAAGAGTAAAAAGTCCATTACACAATTCTTTTATGAAAGTTTTGAAAGTAGGAAGAGTAGTATTAGTTAATCTCAAAATAGAATAAGCAAGTGAAATATAAAGATTAAAAAAAATGATGAAATGGATGATAATCTCATAGACATCATAAGTGATATAAAGAGATGCTAAAAGCGGCATAATAAGAAATATAGCCATATACCAAAAGATCTTCATAATGAATGAGATGCAAGAAGTGTTTTTGTATTTTTATGAATATATATATTTTTTGTATTTTAAAATGCAAGAGAATAAAATAAAATTGAATATGTATGCAAGAGCTAATGTAAGAGGCAAAGCATCTAACACCAACAAGAAAGAGTTGTCTATCGCAGGTTCACCAAAATGTAAAAGAAGAAAATTGATTATATGTTATGTGTTTGGGGTGTTATATTTCCTTAGCCTTTACATTTAATTGTTGTTTCAAATTTGATATTTGTAATTTGATTAAGCATATAGGGGGAAGGAAGATAAGATGTTCCTCTTTTATCCCAAAATGAACAAATGGAAGATCCAAATTGATTAACCCTTAAGTAGGATCAATGCACAAATGAATCAACCATTCGAAAATGAGAGTAAGGAAGAAGATCTTATATTTTGTTTTATTATTAAGTAGATATGATATATGATAGTAATTGAAAAGGATGAGAGGAAATACTAACATTAAAGAATTTCATATTAAAGAATGCAGTTTTCTGAGGTCTGTACTCTGTTTCTAGAAAATCTGAAGTATGATCCAGAACTGGAACATAGAGATGAACAAAACCCAGAAAAAAATTTCCGATCTGAAACCGTATTATGAAAAATTTTGACCTTGACCCACTAATCTCACCCTTGACCCAATAATTTCAACCCTGACCTGCACAGGTCCGACAGAAAATCTATTCGCGACTCCTGATAGTTCGCTGAAAAGGGTATCTAGATCTGAGTTCAAATCTTCAATCCTGAACCTATGCCTGTAAGAAAAAGAGATTTTTTTGTTGGGGGGGAGGGGTTTTCCTTAGTCAAACTCCAATTTAGGAATTAAATATGAAATCAATAAATTATAGAATGCTATCAAGTAGTAGAATTGAATCTAATAATGAAACTATGATATTGAATAGATATGCAATTGTAATTCAAATGTAACAAGTATGTAAATATGAAAGCTTGGACTCAATAGAAACCATAAACCTCCATGATGTATGCTTGGAATCTATCTTGAAGATAATGAATGAGTTTTTAGGATGCCAAAGGATCTTGAAGGAAGATCACACCACCATGATGGCTTGATCTAGGGTTTGAATGATGAATCTTGAATGTTTGAACCTAATCCCTTCAAAGGCTTGAAAGCTTGAATCCTTGATCTTCAATGGAGATCTTGAATGATTGAGAGGAATACTTGAACACCTTGAAAGCTTGAGAACATGTATAACAATGGATTCTTGAACCTTTTGCTTCTTGACAAAATCTTGGTTAGAGCTTTTTGAACTTAGAAGACTTAGATAAAATGAGAGAGAAAGGCTTCCTTATATATGAAATTAGGGTACAATCTTCTAATGAGGCTAACATTGGAGAATTAAATTCAAACTAGACCCATTCCCCTAGAAGAGGACCTATATTAAATACAATTTATTATTTTCCACTTCGAAACCCAAACCAGCCGACCCAGAAGCGGGAAAAATGAATTTCTGATGACCCTCCAGAAGCTGACAAGCTTCCAGATTTGGAAGGGGACCCAGGTCAAGGTTGAGGTTGACCTTGACCTAGGTCAAGGTCAAGTTCAACCCTGACCTAGGTCAAGGTTGAGGTTGACCTTCACCCAGGGGGTCAAAACCCCTGGAAAAAGTGCCAGGTGGGATAGAAGGTGCCCAGAGAGGCCCATTCAAGGTCCTAAACAGGCACAAAAGTAGAAGATGATGCAGAAAGGAGGGGACAGTATGATGGTGGTCAAAAACATCCCCTAAGGAGGGCTAAACTTTATTAACATGGAAGTGCTTCCATTTTAAGATGATACAATCATTTTTAGGCAATGTATCCAATTACTCTTCCTTAGGTGCCACAATTAGGTTTTCACCTTTGGAAACATCCGTTATTTTTACTTTTTTGGGATCTAGTACTACCACATGTCGGTTTTCACCAATAGAAATTTTCTTTTTTTTTTCTTTTTTCATTTATCTTGTGGATTAAGATATTGTACCCTTTCCTTCATCATCATGTTTGGATTTAATTCGTTGGTGGAAGATGGCTCAACCACATTAAGGTATTGGGTCATAGCATTGTCATTGGGAAAATAGTGTAGGTCATTAGGTTCGGTTAAGTCCCAATCAATAAGCTCAGGATGAATAAGGGATAAGGACTCATTAGGAAAAATTTCATATGAAGGGTTCAATGACATGAATTTGTTTGAGGGTTCGTACATTGTATTGTTCAACTCAATAATATGTGCTTGTTCGGGGTGTTCCATAGAATTCAGATCAAAATTCTCTTCGATAGAATCCTTGAGGATTTACATGGGGGAAATGTGTGTGGAATTAAATCTAACATTTGAATCACCCCCCCCCCCCCCCCTCCCCCCACGAAGGTACCCAAGGTTCACCTATCCATTGTGTAGACACCTAAAATTTGTCAAGTGTTTCCTAATCAATCAAATCTGCAAATTTGCATCAAACTTCATCAAATTTCTCTAAATAAATCAAAATGGACTTAATCAATTCAAATGGACATTTATTAAATCAAATTGAGAAAAATGAAATCTAATCAAAGGATCGATTAACAATGGCATTAATTAATTAAATATAAGCCTAAAGGGATTAATCAAACTATATAATTAATTTTAATCAATTAATTGTATAGTTTTAATCAAAAATCAAATCCAATCTATTCCCCTACATGGCCAATTTAATTAATTAATTGAATTAATTAAATCGTATTATCTTTCAACAAGAATTTGAGGAACCAATGCAAATTTAGAAGGAAAAGCACATGGATCACTCCAAAATTTGTAATCTCAACCACTCATTTAATCTTTGCAATTTCCTCCACTCATCTTGTCCCAACCTTTGAGACAACCATTTAAACTGTCCCTTCATTTAAACCATTTGAAATCCTCTCAAAAAACCAAGGCTAAATCATGATCAATTAACTCCACCCCCTACACTTGGTAAAATCCTATAAATAGAGAGCATTTTGCAAGCATAACATATCCTAGACATTTGAATGCATAACATCTACACTATAGTCATTTTTAGAGAGATCAAAGCATTTGTGAGAGAAATATCAAGTATTTTGTGAGAACATTTGAGCATTTGAGTGAATCATTTTAATGATTTGAGAGAATTGTGAGAAAGATAGGCTTTATCATAATCAATTTCTCATTCTAGGGCTCTCACTAGATAGAGATTTAAGCTGAGAGATCTCTATTAGCATGCTTAGTTAGAGATCCATGGGATGCTTAATGATTTCCTTTCAATTCTTATCTTAATTGTTGATAGTTTTCCATAGAATTGTTAGAAAATAAACTAATCTCATGAAGGTGTAAAAATTCACACACACAAATGGCTCCCACTGTGGGGCTTTAGGCCTTTAATCCTCATTTTTGTTGCTATTTTGCAAGTTTTTTCTTCATTTTGTATTTATTTTGCAGATTACAAGTAAAGTGACACCTGCACATAGTGAAATGATGCCTAGGGAATCCTTCTATTCTCTTATCTAAATTATTTCAATGTGTAGCAGCTAAATCACAATGCATGTGCTCGTAAAGCGACGCCTGTCAATCGGGAAATAATGCCTGTTCACTATTTTCTGCCATGTTTGCACTTTCTTTTCATGCATTAACAGTGCTTTTTTACGCCTATGCATATTCTTTTCATGCCTATTGTTTAGTAAAGAAACACTTAATAGAGGGTAAAGTAACGCCTAGAACAGTGCAAAGCAATGCTTATGACAGTGTAAAATAACGCCTGCAAGATATTAAATGATGCTTAAAGTCTTTTATATTTTTCTAGTTGCAAATCAAAAAATACAGAATACTAATATTGTTTTATTGATTTTTCTGCAGACGAATAGACATCCAAAGGTTCAGAAACCCAAACAAAGGATCAAAAGGGAGAACAAATAGGTAAGTCTCTTCAATAAGCATGCAAAAGAAACATTTAATGCAATCATTTTGGAGAGTTTAAAAGAGGAGGAAGCATTATTTGAACATTTAATTAAAGTTAGTAATGCTTACAAAAAGAAATTTCCTTCTCTCAATTGATTTCATTTCTTAAGTCCTTAAGCTTTGACTTTACAAAATTTTGTTAAGGATCTTAAATTTATTGTTAATTAAATTTTTTTTTCTTCACTTTGGTTGTGGTGGTGACTAACTTGTTCGAGGAGATGGAGAGGGAACAATTGGCACTAGTTGAGTAAGCAAAAACCTCGAAAATGTGCCTACCCTTTGCTAGCATTGAAATGAGGTATTTCACTTAACAAGCTTTCTTTGATTAAATTGTGGCATTTTCATTTAAATCTAGCTTAATAGGGCCACCCTACTATTGTCCATTCACACAAAACATTGGGTATATGCTCTCAAATTTTCAAAGTTGATCAAAAAGCCAAAAGTTCTATGTTTGGGTGGTAGAAAAAAAGGGAGAAATTGAACCACACATTTCAATTTATTAAAAGCCTCCTTGTCAAGAGGTTAAAATGAACAAGTGTGATTGAAGTGTTTGGAATTAAGGAGAGTAATAGGAATATTATCTTCACTCTTTGAGTGAATCAAATTCCCAAAATTACTTAGCTAATTTCATTTTTTACTTTTCATGAACATGCTAGATACATAGAGGGCCTGCCTCCCGAGAATTCCTTTACGAAGGCGGTGAGAGGGAATGATCCAAGTGGGAGACAATAACTTAAGCTGTGATACTATCCAACCCACTATAATCAAATGCACTCATCCCCAAAGGGTTGAAGTGACTAAGTTGTGTTGAGAATATTCACTTCCTTGAGTAGTCCTTCGGGATTCCAAAAAATTGTACTTTTGTGCATGTGGAAAGCCCTTGTAATGAGGGTATAAAAGACTCTTCATGGTTTAGAACAGAGGTGTTAACTAAAACCTAGTTAATTTAGCAAGCTAAATTTTTAGATCCATGTTTAAAATCCAAAATTGACCTTAGGTAGATTTCTTGGAAGATATTCTCATGCAAGACCCGTGAAAACATTTGAGAACATACACTTCGTGTGTTTTAGGAGTAAAAAGGCAAATTGATGTGTGTGTTGATTTTGTCTCTTTATTTTCAAGAAAGAACATAATCCAATAAATCTGATCATAGACTTTATACTTTTAAATCCTTAAATCTTGTGATAAACCACCTTTTCCAGTAAAACAATGTGTACAACAAGTGAAAAAAAACCTACAAACATTCATGTAATGCTTATAATTTGAAGTTACGCCCGAAATTGACAAAACAAGCTTATTTTCCTAGCAAGTAACACCTGCAAGTTGTGAAATCATGCTTTCAAATTGCAAAATAACACTGACACACTGCAAAATCATGCGTGATATATTTCCAAGTAACACGTACACATGCTGGAAATCACACGTACACATCAGTAAAGTGATGCCTAGAAACAAAGAAGGTCAAATAGAGGGCATTTCCCGAGGGTTTGGAAAGATTTTGAAATCATATTTGGATACCCTTTTTAGATTTATTTATGTCTAGTGCAACAAATAGATCAAATTCTTCAAAAACATTTATAATGATGAATCTATTTCAGAAATGAATCAATCCTATGGTGGAGAATAATTATCAAAATCAAGATCAAAATATCCATAGGAATCAATACGACGAAGTAAATGAAGATGAAATATTGGAGGCATCCCAAGATCCAATGTTTATGGAAACAATGCACTTAATTTTGAGGAGGGATAAAGAATCACATTTCTTAAAGTTATCTCAATTAGGAGTTACACTTCCTCATAATTATGACACATTGACCTTAAGGAAGAATAAGGAAAAACAAAAATATGCATGAATGAACATGCCATCGTTAAGATCAATTTTTCCTTTACTTTATGATGGTGGGCCATCTATATCTTCATCTTCTTGAATAAAAAAATCATTTAAGCACAACAAACCTACCTTGGTTCAAGAGAAATTTCATAACCATCCTATTTGTGATCAAGAGAATAAAAGGAAAGGTAACACTCTCAAGAAAGACCTAATGTAAAAACCTCTATCTAGCAAGGTTTCTCCCATAGCCTTTAATCTTTTCATCCTTCATCCATCTCACAAAGCTTAACAACTATTCAAAATTAATCCATCAAAGAGTGAGCCTAATGATGATACTTTTCACATTGACAATGTCTACCCTCAAGGGCTATCTCTAAATGAATCCCAAGCTAACTTACATCTTTCTGCAAATCATTTCAATTCTTCAAATATCTTAGACCCCAAGCTATCATGTGCTTCAATGCCTATTCAAAATGATTCTCCATCATTCCTCCAAACATTCCCCATGCATATCCAAACATCTACCTTGTCCTTAGAAGTGGCTCCATGCCAATAGAATAATCCAAAGAGAAAGAAACAAATATCAATAAAGATCAAGATCATGATTCTATACAATCCCCTCCCATATTTGATGAAGGTCCCATATCCATAGAATCTTGTTATGATCCCCTTGTACCCTTTCATTTCTTCCAAGAAAATATCCCTCGACCTCAATAGCTACATACCTTTTCACTTCCCAAGAAAGATCAAGATATCACTCCACCTCAAGAGCTACATACCTCTCCACTACCCAAGCAAGATCAAGATATCCCTTCCATCATTTCTAATGAACATATTTAAAACCAAGAGAAAAGCACCCTCTCTACAGCATCCAAAGATCCTATCAAATTGTTTCCTATGAAATTTCTTCATGAGCCTATTGGTATAAAAATAAATCTTAAAGATGAGAACGTCAATAATGCAGCTCATTCCAAAGATGTTGATATCCCTTTCACACCTTATATCCCTCCATTCAAATGAAACCATATGCCTTACCATCCTCCAAATCCATTTTGGGTTCCTATGTCCCAAATTTAAATATTCATCCCTTCCATCCATATTAGGTCCCTATATTCCTCCATCAATCATTCCTACCATCTCTAACTCTTCATTCACTTACTCTACTATGTATCAAGATCAATGAACACACACATACTTGAAGAATTTCCAAACACCAATCCATATGAACCCTCTATATTCTTCCTATTCACCCACAATTCCTAAGTCTTTTGGAAGCAATTTGGATGTGCAACATAAAAATCTTAAAATCCAAGAATCCACATTTGTATACAAATCACCATGGCCCATCTAATTGACATGTGAATGAAAAGAAAAAAGAAATATCCAAAAGGCCACAAATGTCCAAAAAGAAAAATGAAATATCCAGAAGGCTGCAAAGGTCCAGCAAGCAAAAAGAAAAATCAAAGAAAATGTGGGTTCCTAAATCCCTCATTGAAGAAATGAATTCTAAAGAATCACAAAAGAAAGAAAAATCAATAGTTATGTGGATTCCCAAGTCACTTTTGAAATACTTTCACACAAAAGAAAAATCAAAGTTGACATTCAAGCTTCCAAAGGCTTCCATTTTGTATCCTTCTAAACATTTTCCACTTTCCAAGTCTACTTTAGGTTCCCATATCCCAAAATCTACTATCTTAGCTGCATCCTAACCTCCTCCATCCAATTTTCCTCCATCCAATTTTCCTCCATCATTCCACCACTCTTCAAAGTGTGTGTCAAAGTTGATCTTGCCAACATTTCCATCCACAAAATACCTTCTTATCCTCGCATTCATTATCCAACATATATTTTCCATCTTTCCATCCCTTTTATCCAATCTATGGAATAAAACCTTTACCACCATCTACCCTTATCCTGCATATGTGTCCTTTATCATCACCTTATCAATATCTTTGAGCATCCTAGCCATATTCATGGTTTATTATAGCATATCTTTCAGAGAGCATTATCCAAAGATCTAGATGTTGGGAAATTTTGAAAAATACAAAAAATAAAAATAAGAAGTAAAAAAAATTAAAATTTAAAAATCTCTAAAAAATTAAAAAACAAAAATATCTAAAAATAAAAACAATAAAATTTTTTTTTTAAAAAATCTTGCATAATATCTCTGAGCTACATCTTCCATACACTAAGATTTTGTCATATTTTGGAAGTTTTTCAAGGAACAACACATTTGTTTTCAACTGGGGGCATTAATCCAAAGCAATGGATTTCAGAAAAGAAGACACCAATTCACATGAAGCAATGCATCAAACCAACTAAATAGACACTTGAACCTTTGATTTGCATCATTGTTCAATTTCCCATCTAATTTTGATACCAACGTAATCCTTAACTTTCATTGACTTATTATTCTCAGGATTAAAATTTGACAAAACCACAGGATCAAAAAGGATGAAGTTCTATTTGAAATATGGATACAACAATAGCACTAAGGTTTTGATGAGGTATTGAATTTTCAAGTCATGTCTTTCTAGCCAATCAATGATGTTCAAGTAGATCAGCGATGATGAAAGCATTATATTTTTCTTGGTTTCTATGTGACTTGTTTACGATTGATTCATTCAAATATGCAACTTTGTCTCAAGACATGACCATAAAAGAGTCATCAAGGATATTGTGCATATGGAAGGGATTCAATATTTGGTTGTTTATAGAAAAGGGTAACTTGTTCATTTAGATCTTCCATATCTTTGTACCAAAATCCAATTGCAACATTGAATCCAATGAAACTGGTATTCAGACTCCCATAGTTGATTATTCAACTAGTGAGGGTTTTACTAGTTTCCAATGATTACAAAATTGATGAAAGTAGTATTCATATTATCTTAAACCTATTTCTGGAAAACTAGTTCATATACTCAGCTGACATACCATCATCAGCAACATGCTCTAACATGTCCCATCTAATGAAACCTAATCGATCAATCTTTGTACAAGAAAACTCATAATCAACCTGAGCCCCCCACATAGAACACTCCACATGTACCCAAGCATACAATGTCATACCCTGCAACATATCATGAACCCTACCAAACTATCGTAATACTCATCCAAAGAAAAATCTATCAACCACTAGAGGTGATCATCCAATAATCCATCAAGGGGAGAACATATATGGAAACTCGTCATCATCCTCTCTCCAGCCCTTGCCACCCAAGTATGGTCTCCAGAAGACCTGGTCAATATCATCAATCATCTTGCGCTAGTAACCTACCTTTCCCAACTGATGCTAGACAATCATGCCATCATAGAGAAATGTGTATGGCCATCCACGACCCCGCACTAGAGCTGCAATAGTCTAGTGACCGGGATGTGCTCCCAGGTCCATAAATATAACAGTTTAGCTCCTGCAAATAATGTTACACTCTTTTGATAAACTAGATCTTGCAAATCATGATACAACTGATTGAGAACACATGAACCCGAATCAAATCTCTGAGGATGCTTAAGTAAGTCCTCTAGTATTCGAACCCATCTGACTGCAAATCCACAACCTTTTCAATCAGGGAGAAGTAATCCGGTGATTGCTGCACCTAGAACTGCAAGAAAAGTAGGAAATGACAAGAGTTATGCCCATGTGATAGTATCATCTTCGATCATCAAATCTGCAAAGACCCATCTACATGCACTTCCATCATACACCTGATCATAATAAACTTTGTATCCTTGTGTCAGGATGCATAGAAACCTATACACGTTCTCAGGAGTAATCATCATCTCTCTGAGGGGAAAATGAAAGGTATTGTGGTCAGAGTGCCAATGCTCTTTTATAGCTATCAAAAGTCCCCAAGCTAGAACCAAGGTATATCGAGAAGTAAAAACAAACCACACTACTCAATCACATGTGTCTCTGGTCTGGTCAAATCTGAGGCTAAGTCAAGAAACCAAGATGGTAGGCTCCGCACATATAACCTACAAAACCATGCATGCTTTACAAACAAGTGAATCATATTAGCATCTTCATATCAGTGGATCATTTCAAGTCAATCAACAATAATCAAATCAATCTTCTGCTCTTTTTGAGTGCATCAACCTATTGTTCCTAACTCTAGATCCTGAGAAGGGATCAATATATCACTTATCCTACTAATCAGTTATCTATCCAATCAGATTGACATATCAAACATCCATTTCTATGATCATTCTAACATCCTTAACGCTTTCTGTAATTACTAAACACACCTATCTATCTGGGAAAATAGTTTTTTAATCAGGACAATCAATCGCAATCAGTTTGTTCTCTTTTGAAATTAGGCGTTCATCATTTTTATTGCAGGCGTCACTTCACAAAGTGTACATGTGATTTCATGCTAAGCGTTATTTTATTCATCATACGTGTGGTTTCACCTATCGGATGTGGTACTTTTTTTTTCTTCAGTCATTTGACCTAGTAAGCGACATTTCAAATATCTTATGCGGTATTTTATGCAGTGTTTTGCCTTAGGGTTTTGCACGCGGTATTTTATCTCTCCTATGCATGTTTTGACCTATACTATACTCTGTGTTTTACTATGCATAGGCATTATTTTAACACACAGATGCGGTGTTTTACACTCCTAGGTGTGATTTAACATATCCTACATGTCATTTTACCTAGAAATGACCTAATTTACCCTAGCACACGAGATAGAAAGCAATAAATGCAGTCAATCAGAGCAATAAATGCACTGAGAGGTTCAAAATCACTTACCAAAGATCCATAGTCAGCAGATCTCTAATATTTGTGCCCTTGCTTGAACCGATGGTCTTGAATAGGGACCACCATTGTCAGATATCTCAACAGGATCAGAGAAAAAACTCAACAATAAAAAGTGAAAATGAATAGTAAAAATGGATTTTTCAACCTATTTATGCTATCTGACCTAATTTTGAAGAGGTTTTTCACCCAGTTTGACCTAATCTGCATTTTCTTTGCACTGGGGAATTTTTTTTGACAGGATCATCATCATTGTTTTTTAGAAATGAAAACATATTTGATCTATTCTTTATCAATTTCATCATCTTTTGCTTCTAGACATAAATCTTGTTTTCATTTTTTAGGGACATCATCATGTGATCAAATCAGGATTCTGCATCGTATTTTCCATCAAACATCAATCGAAATATGGTGCATTGAAATTTCAAACTATCATCAGTGGGACATTTTACGTCTTTCAATCAGGGTTTGTTCAAATCAGTTTTGCATTAGGGCATCAAATCAAATCTTTGCATCAGAGTTTCAAATCAGGTTTTGTATCAATCAAATCAATCAATCAGGCATCAAATCAGCAAATTAGGACATAAATTTTATTTGAATCAATGTGCTTCACACATTAATTCAAAGAGGGGCATTTGTAGATACCTAAAATTGGTCAGGTGTTTCCTAATCAATCAAATCTACAAATTTGCATCAAACTTCATCAAATTGCTCTAAATCAATCAAAATAGACTTAATCAATTCAAATGGACATTTATTAAATCAAATTGGGACAATTCAAATTTAATCAAAGGATCAATTACCAATGACATTAATTAATTAAATATAAGCCTAAAGGGATTAATCAAACTATATAATTGATTTTAATCAATTAATTGTATAGTTTAAATCAAAAATAAAATCCAACCTATTCCCCTACATGGCTAATTTAATTAATTGATTGAATTAATTAAATCGTATTATCTTTCAATAAGAATTTGAGGAACCAATGAGAATTGAGAAGGAAAAGCACATGGATCACTCCAAAATTTGCAATCTCAACCACTCATTTAATCTTTACAATTTCCTCCACTCATCTTGTCCCAACCTTTGAGACAATCATTTAAACTGTCCCTTCATTTGAAACCATTTAAAAGCCTCTCACTCAACCAAGGCTAAATCATGATCAATTAACTCCACCCCCTACACTTGGGAAAATCCTATAAATAGAGAGAATTTTGCAAGCATAACATATCCTAGACATTTGAATGCATAGAATCTACACTACAATCATTTTTAGAGAGATCAAAGCATTTGCGAGAGAAATATCAAGCATTTTGTGAGAACATTTGAGCATTTGAGTGAATCATTTTGATGATTTGAGAGAATTGTTAGAAAGATAGGCTTAATCATAATCAATTTCTCATTCTAGGACTGTCACTAGTAGAGATTTAAGTTGAGAGCTCTCTATAAGCATTCTTAGTTAGAGATTCATGGGATGCTTAATGATTTCCTTTCAATTCTTAGCTTAATTGTTGATAGTTTTCCATATAATTGTTAGAAAATAAACTAATCTCGTGAAGTTGTAAAAATTAAACACACAAATGGCGCCCACCGCGGGTGTTTAGGCCTCTAATCCTCATTTTTGTTGATATTTTGCAGGTTTTTGCTTCATTTTATATTTATTTTGTAGATTATAGGTAAAGCGACACCTACACATAGTGAAATGATGCCTAGATAATCCTTCTATTTTCTTGTCTAAATTCTTTCAATGCCTAGAAGCTAAATCATGATGCATGTGCTTGTAAAGCGACGCTTGTCAACCGGGAAATAATGCATGTTCATCATTTTCTACCACCTTTGCACTTTATTTTCACACATTGATAGTTCTTTGTTTCACCTGTGCATATTATTTTCATGCCTATTGTTTAGTAAAGCAACGCTTAACAGAGGATAAAGAAATGCCTAGAACAGTGCAAAGCAATGCTTAGAACAGTGCAAAATAACACTTCCAAGCTGTTAAATGATGCTTAGAGTCTTCTGTGTTTTTTTAGTTGCAGATTAAAAAATACATAATACTAATGTTTTTTTATTGATTTTTCTGCAGATGAATAGACATCCAAAGGTTCAGAACCCCGAACAAAGGATCAAAAGGGAGAACAAAGAAGGTAAATCTCTTCAACAAGCATGCAAAAGAAACATTTAATGCAATCATTTTGGAGAGTTTAAAAGAGGAGGAAGCATTATTTGAACATTTAATTAAAGTTAGTAATTCTTACGAAAAGAAATTTCCTTCTCTCAATTAATTTCATTTCTTAAGTCCTTAAGCTTTGAATTTACAAAATTTTGTTAAGGATCTTAAATTTATTGTCAATTAAATTTGTTTTTCTTCACTTTGGTTGTGGTGTTGACTAACTTGTTGCAGGAGATGGAGAGGGAACGATCGCCACTAGGTGAGTAAGCAAAAATAAAGCAAAAACCTTAAAAATGCGCCTAGCCATTGCTAGCATCGAAATGAGGTATTTCCCTTAACAAGCTTGCCTTGATTAAATTGTGGCATTTTCATTTAAATCTAGCTTAATAGCACCACCCTATTACTGTCTATTCACACAAAACATTAAGTATATGCTCTCAACTTTTCAAAGTTGATCAAAGAACCAAAACTATTGTGTTTGGGTGGTAGAAAGAAAGGGAGAAATTGAACCACACATTTCAATTTATTAAAAACCTCCTTTTCAAGAGGTTAAAAATGAACAAGTGTGATTGAAGTGTTTGGAATTAAGGAGAGTATTAGGGATATTCTCTTCACTCTTTGAGTGAATCAAATTCCCAAACTTACTTAACTAAATTCATTTTTTGCTTTTCATGAACATGCTAGATACATAGAGGGCCTACCTCCTGAGAATTCCTTTACGAAGGCGGTGAGAGGGAATGACCCAAGTGGGAGACAATCACTTTAGTCGTGATACTATCCAACCCACTATAATCAAATGCACTCATCCCCAAAGAGTTGAAGTGACTAAGTTGTGTCAAGAATCTTGACTTCCTCGAGTAGTCCTTTGGAATTATGCAAAATCATATTTTTGTGCATGTGGGAAGCCCTTGTAATGAGGGTATAAGAGACTCTTCGTGGTTTAAAATGGAGGTGTTAACTAAACCCTAGTTAATTTAGCAAGCTACATTTTTAGATCCATGTTTAAAAGCCAAAATTGACCTGAGGTAGATTGCTTGAAAGATATTCTCGTGCAAGACCCATGAAAATATCCGAGAACATACACTTCATGTGTCTTAGGGGTAAAAAGGAAAATTGATGTGTATGCTATGTTTGTCTCTTTATTTTCAAGAAAGAACAAAATCCAACAAATCTGATCATAGACTTTACACTTTTAAATCCTTAAAAATTGTGATAAACCAAGTTTTCTAGAAAAACAATACATACAGCAAGTTAAACAATGCCTAAAAAATTTCATGTAGTGCTTATAATTTGACGTTACACCTGAAATTGACAAAACAATGCTTTTTTTCCTGGCAAGTAACACCTGCAAATTGTGAAATCACTGTTGGAAAGATTGCTACAATGTAGACAATTGTTATTTTGTTATTGATGTCAAACCTTAACTGGTGAGACTATTGTTGTATGTTTGAGTACCTTATCCATTGATTGATGAAGATTTGAAAGAATGGGATAACAAGAAGACCAAGGGAATGGTTGAGTTATGAGTATACATGAGGGTACTTGATCATTTGGCACTTTGGAAAAGTGATACGTTGTTTATCTATCACTGACAGTTCACTAGAAGGTTAATGTCGAGCAAAGCAAAGTCGATGTCGAGCAAAGTGGAAGGTGATGCCAAGAAAAGAAAAGATGATGCCGAGCGCCAGTGAAATGCCGAGGGAGATAGAGAAATTTGAGCAACAATATTTTGTTTATTGATGAGATTTGAGATCTATGACCTGTCATGCCCAAAAGTTGGGCAAAAACACACAAACAAATTTTTTTTTAATTATGCACTAAAATAGGATACTAAAACAAACACAAGGGTAACATATGCACGCAAAATGGTGCAAAGGGATTGACGAAACTAGAAAGGTTACAAGGAGAGGAAAAGCTTACAGAGCTATCCTAAAGGATGTCTAAAGCTTCAAACTGGATCTGCACGTAAATTGAGGTAGTTGACCAAAAGTCAACTAGAGTTGACCAAAAGTCAACTATACTCTGAAATAAGTGAATGATGAGCACTAGGGTTTTCTAGATCCTAAGGAAGACTCACACATGCAAATCGAGGTGGTTTGACTAAAAGTCAACTAGGGTTGACCATAAGTCAACCATTCCTTGAAATATGTAAAGGAGGGTCACTAGGGCCTACTAAGTACTATGGAAGTCAAAGGCACGCAAATTGGGGTAGTTGACCAAAAAGTCAACCCATGTTGACCAAAAAGTCAACTATCCCCAAAAGACATGAAAATTGAATTCTACGGGTCCAAAGAGTACAAGGGTCATCTGGAACGAATATCATGACAATCAGTCAAGATTTGTCCATGGTTGACCAAAAGTCAACTAGGAACAAAAAGGGTCAAAGGTAATGCCAATACCTTAAGAAAGGTAATAATTTAATAGAATGCATTACATACTAGTCTTAAATTATGTAATGTTTTAACAAAATCTTCTAATTTAAATTTAACATACTAACAAATAACTAACATTATAAAAATGAGTATGATAAACCAATGCTTGGCCACTATGATCCCAACTTTAAATTTAAAGTAACAACTATCCCCAAACCTCTACTTAAAATGCTATCTATACTGATATAAAACCAATCCAGGCTAAATCACAAATTGCAATCTTAATGAAATCAAATTTTAATATAATCTAATAATTAAATTTTCTAGAAAATTTCCTAATAAATTTATTAATAAAAGAATAATAATATTTAAATCTTTTTCTTATAGCATCAACCTAATTTAATAAAAACTACTAGATGATAACAACACCTAAATTACTTAATTTTAAACTAATTCTAATTTTAACAACTTAATGAAAATTAGAATTAAATCTATTTATCATCAAATGAATCTTTAATAAAATAAATTTAAATCTATTTAATCCTCATAAAATAATCACAATAAAATAAATATAAATCGATTTAACATTGTAATATATATAAATACCATAAGATAAATTTAAAACAAAACTATTTAATCCTCATAATATAATCACAATAAAATACATATAAATCCAACCTACCCCTCTATAACTCTACTAACCCTA
>MU224448.1:1326731-1339432 GCA_018584345.1 Thuja plicata
AAAACAAAACTATTTAATCCTCATAATATAATCACAATAAAATACATATAAATCCAACCTACCCCTCTATAACTCTACTAACCCTAAAAATCCTTAAGGAGGAGGCGGATATGAGGGAAGGATATCGTAGAGGGCGGTGGAGGGATGCAATACCGGTGGTCTAACCCAACTACAGCGTCGTTGTTAAATATCGGGCGGTGTTTTATTTTTAACTTACTAGCGGGCGACGGGTTTAGCGGCCGAGCGGGGTGGAGGAGAGGGTAAGTGAGGGGAGCAGGGTCGGCACGGCGCGGCTCCACTGCCCCACTGTGTATACATAGTGGGCAGGGTGTGTTGGCCGCGGTCGACGTCCCACCCGCCACTGTGCCTACATAGTGGACAAGAACCCTCGCGCGGCCGAGCTGCTGGGTCGGGGATGGGCCTCGGCCCTCCCCACCCAAAACCTCGAAAGAGAAAACCGCCTAAGTTTTTTTAATATAAATAAGTTTTTTTTTTTTAAACTTCAAACCTTTTTAAAATAAAGAAATACATTAGATAGAAGGATATAAAGATATGAATTAATAATAATAAAAAAAATAGTAAACTAAAATTTTTTTCTTTAGGACTGGTATTATGGGACTATATTTCCCAAAACAAGGAATACATCCCATACACTAATTTTAATTTTTATAATGCCAATGTGCTCTATAATTTATTCTCCACATCTTGGTGGAAAGAAATATTAAAAACAAATAAATTTTATTTTTTTTGTCTACAAGAAATTTTTTTTGTTTTTAAAAAAAACAGGGAAGAAATACTAATCTCAAGAACAATATCTCATGGAATTATTTAAAACTATCACCAAAAATTTATATGTACATATATATTCTGAGAGAGGAAAAATGTAATCCTAAGTAACAACATTATAATAAGATTTTAAGCCATTCCAGAAAATGGGGGCCAGATTTTATTTGATAATAAAGATTTTATGATTTTGAAATTTATTTCTTACTCCATAAGAAATTTAATCAACATACATGGAGTACTTTAAAATATCCACTTTTTCCAATCCAAAACAATAATGATAGTACAATTCTGCAAATAGTAATAGGCTTCAAATTACCTTAAGTCCTTATACAAACTTGCAAAAAATTTAAAACAATATAGGTTACAAGGCTAAAGGAAACCCACCATCCAAAGTTCTAAAATCCTCTTAAGACATGAGGTCTACAACTGATCATTTTACAGTTGTCCACATCTGTCCATAAGGGTAATCTTGTAAGCTCCTCCATCTAGCTAAACCTGATAAAAGGGAGTTAAGCAGGGATGTTCACCACCCAACCAAGGCCTTTACAAGGCCACCCCCGAGCTTCGGGATCCAATCTGGAATAGGTTACAATCAAATACACCCAACAAGAAAGAAATGAAATAGAGACTTCAAACACAAGAAAACTTCCCAACATTAGGATGTACAAGAGGAAGTATCTCCAAGAGACATTCCAGAAATAGGGGTACTGGTAGACCCCACTAAAGGAGAAAGCCAAGAATACACAAGCCTCACATGGACTTGATAAGGACCATCTTTACAAGATGATGTCCTGAATAACCTCCTTATACCTCCAAAATGCCCTCAGGCCCATCTTGGCTTCATGGGTATCATGTTACCCCAAGTTTATCCCTCCTCACATAGGAGACTCTACACTTAACAGGAATCATTTCCAACTACCCCTCCAAGCTACTCTGCCCTCCCAAGGGTGAGTGTACCTTGAAGACCCATTTGAAATCAAACACAAAGTAAAGACATTGAGAAACAAACAAATAAATTTTCAACCGAAAATAAAAGCTTCAAAACCATAAGACTCCATTAATGGAGTCCTTGAGCTGAAGAACACATAAAAACAATAACAAAATTACTTTAAAGAAATTCCAACCTTAATCCCAAGATAGGATGATGAATGGATTAGTGTTGAGCTATCCTTCTTAAGCTCCTTCTTCAAACTGAATTCTGTCTCTAAGGGTAGAGAGTGGGTGAACACTCAACTCATCCTAAAATCTCTCCTAAATAGGCAAACCTCCAACATGAGAAAGGCTTAACCCAAGGGTGAAGTAACTCTAACCAACCCCAAACTAAACCACTTCCTAACTCTCCAAGGGTGAAGTCAAATGAAACTAAGGTGGAAGAGAGAGTGAGGTTAACCAAAGTCACACTCCTCTTCCAAATTCGTTCAAAGTTGAAAATGACACTTAAAAGGAGTAATAAATGAGTTTAAAGGCTCATTAATGATAGAAAATGACCCCTAACCCATAGGGTACCAAGTCGGGTGACTAAAACTGACCCCGGTTACCTCCTAGGAGCCCAAAAGACCCTCTAAAACTCACCCTGAAGTTAACCTACGGATTTCTAAGTCAAAGAAATTTTAGAAATTTCTAACCCTGGGGTAAGCTTGGGTACTACTCCTAGATAACCTTAGTTAACCCTTGACTTACCTTGGTTCCCCTTTACTAGCCATGTCAATAATTAAATTACAACACTTGCCAAATTTGGCACATTAAATTAAAACATTAGACATGACTTAATAACATGAACATTTACTAATTTAATTACACACATGCAAACCACGTTCACGAAATAAACACATAACAACAAGGTCCCTGTCTCTTTATATAGAAAGGACCTTGGAAAGCACAGGTATTTACTTAGGTTTCAGTATTGGGTCCCTGATTTAGATCCATGGTCAACTTTTCTTGCACACTCAATGCACACATCAGTAGATCCAAAACAACATGATATGAAACATAACATAACGTCAATAATATATGTAAGCGTATAAACCACATTGCATTTAGAACTGAAATATCCTAGCATTGGTTTCCTAAACCATTTTCATCATATTACATTCATACATTTAGATCCATATAGTACTTCAACATAAGCTGAAACTAAATCAGAACATAAGCATCTCAAAAGTACCCTGATTACAAAATAAGGTGCTGAATATATAACACAGGATTCCACTGATTCTCAAATGTATAAAAAGTCTCTCATAGTCAAAGTATGTCAAAGCATAAACTACTGAAAGCATGAGAACAAAATAGTAAAACTATAACAGTCTAATATAGGTCTCACATGACCGACATAGCTGGTTCTATTGGGATATGGATTGTTAATTAAGATTGGTCCACATTCATTTAATGCACAGCAAACCATTATTAGTGCATGGATTCAATGTTTAATTAATGACTATATTGGAGAAGTAAATTAAATTTAATCATGGAAAGATCTGTTGGATCTGACCTAACCTAAGATCTACGATCTTGATTAAGCTGCAAAATATTTATCTGACCTAGATGAAGAGGTATAATATAACCTTCAGAGGTTATTGTCATTGTATCCAAGTGTAAGGAGAAGTTGTATGCAAGAGTATTGAATGGTTAATTGACTGATTGGAAAGACCTAGCAAAGAAGGCTAAGAAGAGAAGAAAAGAGAGATTGCTTGATGGATTTTCAAGCAGATCTGAAGTTTGAGATGAAAATGGAGGCCACTCAGTGAATTAGCATTAGATCTGGATTTGCAAAGTAAGTTGTATGTATCAGATCACACCTGCTGATTACTTTATAACCATTGTATCAATTCAAATCCTTTAACCATGTTGACCTAATATTCATTGTATAAATCCTTTGAACAAGGTGATATTCAGATTGGAATGTTCTAAGTCCTCTAACAAGGCCACTCCTGACAGGGTGATTAAATCCTTTAAGCAGGTCACATTTGACAGTGCGTTTTTTAACCTTTATCAGGGTTGGCTCCTTACAAGGTATCACTTCAGAAGAGTGAAATTTTGGTAGCATGTTACTGGTGGTTTTTCCCATATTTGGTTTCCATGTTAAATCATGGTGTCAAAATGTGTAAATGTTATTGTTGTGTTTTACTCTTAAGTTTCTGCAAGCTTGTTTCATTAGTACAGTAAACTGTACACTTTTGTTGTTTATTGCTGCTGAGCATATCTGAGTTGTTGAAGTTAGTTTAAAGTTTTATATGGGCATATCTAGACCTGAGGATAATTTATTTACCCCCCTCTCATTTATTCTAAATTCATCCTAACAATTGGTATCAGAGCTGAGTTCTTTTAAAAAAAATTAAAGGTACTTGGAGATAAAGATCAAGATGTATAAAAGGGATGGACCAAAGATTAACAAGGAAAAATTTCCTGCATGGCAAAGTTTGATGAAACTTCACTTGGCCTGTATTGGTGATTCTACTAAATGACATATTGAAATAGAATATGTAGCCCCTACTGGAGTTCTGAATGCTGCACAATTAAGAGAAAAGCATGAACATAATCAAGCAATGTTGGAACTTGCATCATCTCTGAACTATCATAAATTTGAGGACATCAAGGATTGTACAAGCACAAAGTAGATGCGGGATGCCCTTGCAACCATTTATGGAGGTGATACAAACGTACTAAAAGCCAAATCTGAAATCTTGACAGGTAAGTTTGATGATTTAAAAATGCAAGAAGGAGAAAATATAGTGCAATATTATGATAGGATAAAGGAGTTTGTAAATTCTATTAGAGGAGCTAAGGGAACCATTGATGAAGACACTATCATGAGAAAGGTACTGAGAACACTTCTTCCTATTTATACTATTAGAGTATCTACAATTCACAAACTGATATGTACTCCTAATAACAATTTAACTCTGGAAAGTCTGGTAGGTAGACTTACTGCATTTGAGATGTCAAATTTTGACAACTATACTCCATAAGCTCTTGAATCTGCATTCAAGTCACAGATGGTCATCAAAAAATCAAGGAAAGGAAATAAATGTGTGGACACTCGACAGTGACAGTGACACCTCAAATGATGATCTAGAAGAGCTTGAGGCACTTATGGCAAGGAGACTAGCTAGAGGAAAAGGAAAATTACAAGGTAAACTTCCTATTATTTTCTTTTCTTGTAACAAAGTTAGTCATATTTCTGCTAGATGTCCTAACAAGAATGAAAAATATGAAAAAAGAAACAACAAGTACAAAGACAGAAAGGATGACCGAGACTATAGAAAGTACAAAGATTACAAAGACAAAGGTTTGAAATCTTGTTATATAGCTGAAGAAGCTTCTAACAGTGAATCTGACAAATATAATAAAAATGATATAGAAGTAGTGTATGTTGCAATGAAAGATGATTTTGACGATGATGAAAAAATTGCACTAATTTCTTATATGAGTAAAGGTGATCGTTGGATTATTGAAAGTGGTTGTTCACATCACATGACTGGTGATAAGGACAAATTTGAAACCTTAGATCAATGCAAAGGTGGATATGTTACGTTTGGTAATTATACACCTTGTAGAGTCAAAGGGAAAGGATCAATTCAATTGACTAACAAGATTAGATGTGATGATGTATACTGGGTTGATGATCTTATGTATAACTTGTTGAGTGTTTCACAGCTGAACAGTTCTGGTTACAGAGTTGAATTCCATCACAGGAAAGGAAAGATCTATGATGCCGATGGAGAATTAGTTGGAGGTGGTGAGAAAACAAAAGGTAACTTGTTCTATCTAGATTTAACTGAAGAGACATGTTTGTTTGCATAATATAATGATGTTTGGTTATGGCATAAGAGGCTATGTCATGTTAACTTTGATAACTTGGTAAGAATAAGTAAATTCAAAAAGGTTAGAGGGCTACCTAAGTTAAAGAAACCTGAGAATGCAATGTGTAAGCAATGTCAGTTGGGAAAAATGACTAAATCTAGTTTTAAAAGAAAAATTCATACTTCTGAGAATATTTTGGAATTGGTTTATACTGACCTTTGTGGACCTATTGGTGAAAAAATTTACTGTGGAGACAAATATTTTATTCTATTTGTAGATTACTACTCTAGGATGATGACTGTTATGTTTCTCAAAGAAAAATCTGATGCATTTTAGTTATTTAAGTGGTACTTGGCAAAAGTTGAAAAGGAAACATGTAAGAGTCTGAAATGTCTAGGATCTGACAGGGGAGGTGAGTTCATTTCTAATGAGTTTAATAGGTTCTGCAATGACCGAGGGATAAAAAGATAGATGTCAGTACCTAGGACACCACCACAAAATGGTATAGCTAAAAGAAGAAATTGATCTATCATGGATTGTGCTAGAACATTAATGATGGAGAAAAATGTTGCACAGAAATATTGGAGAGAAGCTGTGAGTACAACTGTTTATACCCTGAACAAAGTACAAGTCAAGAAAGGTAAAAATAATACACCTTATGAGCTATGGTATGGACATTCACCTATTGTAAGTTATTTTAAAGTCTTTGGGAGTAGATGTTTTATACTAAAGGATAATAGAAATGGTAAACTTGATGCTAAATGATAAGAAGGCATATTTCTTTGATATTCTACTAAGAGTAAGGCATACAAATATTTGAATTCTAACACTAACAAAATTGTGGAATGTGCAAATGTTAGAATTGATGAATATGTAGAAAGAAATGAAGCTAAAAGCATGATTGAGCCTGAAAGTTATAGATCATACACATATCTTGAAGAGGAGGATTCTAAAAAAATTGAAAATGAATTTGTCGAGCAACAGTCTGCACCTGCCAAGATACAGAATGAAATTGCCAGACAATAGCAGGTGACTGTCGAGCTATCTGATGGAGATGTCGAGTCACAGTTTCCCCATGAACTAAACTTGAATGATCAAATTGAAGCTAAGAAAGAGCCTACTTTGGAAAAATATGTAAGAACACATCATAAACCTGATCAAATCATAGGAGCAAAGGATTTTGTAGTTATGACAAGAGGCAAATTGAGAGAAGACACGTGTTTTCTATGTGATCTTGAGCCAAAGACAGTAAAATATGCTTTGGACAATGAAGACTAGATTCAAGCCATGAATGAAGAGATAGACTAGATTGAAAAGAACAAGACATGGACACTAGTACTGAGACCTAACAAAAAAAATGTAATAGGTACAAAGTGGGTATTCATAAACAAGTTGAATGAACATGGAGAGGTAACAAGGAATAAAGAAAGATAGGTATGCAAAGGTTATGCACAAGAGGAAGGAATTGACTATGGAGAGACATTCACCCCAGTTGCAATATTGGAGGATGTGAGAACTCTACTTGCATATGCAACCTACAAAGGATTTAAAGTCTATCAAATGGATGTGAAGTCAGCATTTCTAAATGGGATATTAGAAGAGGAAGTATATATTGAACAAGCGGATGGATTTTTTGACCCAAGTAAGAGGAACATGATTTGTAGATTGCACAAGGAATTATATGAACTAAAACAAGCACCCAGAGCATGGTATGAAAGATTGCACAATTATCTAATGAAGATTGGATTTACAAGAACAAATGACAACAACAATCTGTATTTGAAAATAGAGCAAGGTAAAGGAATTTTATTAGCTGAAATTTTTGTTGATGATATCATATTCAGTGGACAAGATATGATATGTAAATAATTTTCAAAATAAATGCAAATTGAATTTGAAATGTCTATGTTTGGTGAGATAAAATTCTTTGTTGGACTACAAATACATCAAATGAAGAATGGTATTTATATTACTCAACAAAAATATATCAAAGAGATACTAAAAATTTTTGGTATGGAAGATTCAAAATCAGTGAGTACACCCATGAAAACTGGACAGAAGTTGACAAAGAATGATGATACAAAAAAGGTAAATCAAACACTATACAGATCAATGATTGGTAAGCTACAATATGTTGTGCATAGTAGACTTGATATTGCATTAGCAGTTGGAATTTTTGCTAGATTTTCTCCTAATCCAAAAGAGACACATATAATGGCAGTGAAAATAATTTTGAGATATTTGAAAGGTACAGAAGACTATGGTCTATATTACAAAAGGAATGACAAGTTTGAACTTAGAGTCTATACTAATTCTGAATGTGCTAGTAATGTTGATGATAGAAAAAGCACCACAGGAGGAGCATTTCTTTTGGGGAAAAGATTAGTTTCCTAGACAAGCATGAAACAAAAATGCACCTCACAATCTATAGCTGAAGCTGAGTATGTGGCAACAACAGTTAATTGTTCAAACATTGTGTGGTTGAAGATACTACTAAAAGGTATGGAGGAGATCACAGGACCAGTTGTCATATATTGTGATAACATGAGTGCCATTAATATTTCTAAAAATACTATAATGCACTCTAAGAAAAAACATATATCTATCAAGTATCATTACTTGAGGGAGCTAGTTCAGAATAAGGAAGTGAGACTAGAATATGTGAACACAAAGGAACAATTGGAAGACATATTTACAAAAGTGTTACCCAAGGATGCTCATGAGTATCTAAGAGGTAAATTGGGGGTAATTCCCCTAGCAGAGGCTAACTAATGCTAAATGGTACTGTTGCATCAAATGTTTTAATTAGAACACTTGACACATTGATGCATAGTAAGTCACATTTCTAGGATGCTACCTAAAAACTGTGAAGTGGAAAACAAGAACGAAAAAGTAGATCAATCATACACAAAGATGACAAGAACAACATGATACAAAGATTAGAATAGAAGAATCTGCATGATGTAGATGTCAACATCTTTGGCATTATTGTCAAAGAGGGAGATTATTGCTAAAACAATAGATACCAACGGATACAAGGGAGATGTTACTGAAAGAGGGAGCTGAATAGTAACAAAAAACATTTCAGTGTGATTATAGACACAAAGGGAGTCAGAATGAAGCTAAATACATTAATGAAGATTTGTTCATATTAGGAACACAGGAACTTTTTGGATTGTATGGTAACTTTGGTTGGAAATTATTGATTTTTAGTTTAGTGCGTTAACCAACTGATATTCACATGATGAGATGATGATGAAGACTGAGATCAGAGGTATACAAAGTTACAGAATACTCTTAGATCATTTGTTATTTTGTCATTGATGTCAAACAATTGATTTATGATTCATATTGAGTTTCCATATCATTTGGAGTAAACTACAAGTTGAGGAAGACAAGGAAAGAGAGCAAGTGAAAAGATGAAAGTGTTGAAGAACTTAACTGGGCAACTAATATAGATCAAACAATGATTTAGTGATGATTGGTATAATTGTTTTCTACATTGTTTTCATGATAACAAAGTTGGTAACATAGTTTAGTCAATTTGGTAAAGGAAATGAATGAGACTACCGAGTATGAGAAGTCAGCTGGTAATGTAAGCAAAGGGAGCAGTCGGTAAAGAAAGTAGAATCAAGCACCAAGTGAAAATAGTCACTGAGTGGAAATGCTATTTGGTCATAGTTACCGAGTACCAAGTTCATGCAAAGGCACCGAGCAAAGTTATTCACCAAACATTGTTAGTTACCGAGCTGTGAAGTTCATGTTACCGAGTCATAAGGTCAGTTACCAAGCAAGGAACAGTCGTTGGAAATTAATGATAAGATCGAATCTAAGCCAGATCATGATGAGCTGGAAGATTCCATAGAAAAGGAAGAAGTTTGTTACAAGATCTACAAACCAGAAAAATTAAGATGAAGATCAAAGGCAGAGATTAAGCGATAAAACAAATGTTGTGAGTTCCAAGAAGGGAACAAGTTCCAAGGTAAAAGTCAGGCAGTTTACCTAGCGGCAAGAAATCATAAGGATGATCAAACGAATGAGATTGATTTGTGGAAAACCTAATCAAGGAGATTAGGAGGCAAAATATTGTCTATATAAATGAAGCTACATGAATGTGAAGTTGTTGTTGGTTAATTAATGAGAAGGAAAGGAAAAAGGTTGACAGAAGAGAAGTCACTGAGTGATACAGGGAAAAGAAGAAGACTGAACTCTGAACTCTGAATAGAGATTATGAATGATTGATGGAAGAGTTATTGAAGAAGTGATTAAGTACTGAATCCAGTAGACCAAGTGAGTAGAAAGGGATCTGATCAAGCAAAAGGTAGAAGACATTTGTTCCACTAACAGATCAAGTGTTTATTGTATGTTTCATATTTGTATCTAAGAAATCTCTTAACCAAGTGGATATAACAGTCCTATTGTAAACCCTAGATATAGGTGACATTCTAACAGAGTGTTTTAAGTCCTTTCATTAGGCCACTTTTAACAGAGTGAAGATCCTAACAAATCTGAGGGAAATCCCTTGACCAGGACACATTTAACAATGTGTTTTGTAATCTTTAATAGGATTGGCTCTTAACTGAGCATACTTCAGAAGAGTAATTTTTGTGGGTGACAAGTCCCATGGAGGTTTTTCCCAATTTGGGTTTCTTCGTTAAATATGGTGTTAATGTGTCATTATCTTCTGTGGATGATATGTGTTAATGTTGCTGCTACAATTGTTTAAGGTTGCATGTTGTCTAGAGTGCAGTAAATATAGGCTACCGAGTTGAATCAGATTTAGAGGTTGAGAGTTAAAATAGGTTAAAGTCCACTGATTCACCCCCCCTCTCTGTGGACCAACAATTGGTAGTTAAAGATATGAAGATGTATAAGAGGGAGGAACCTAAGTTTAACAAGGACAACTTCTCTACATGGAAAAGTAGAATGAGATTACATCTCTCTGGAATTGAAGAATATGCATTATATTATCTTGATAATGAGTACTCACCGCCACCTTTTGGTCCTATGACACTTGAGCAGGCAAGGGAAAGACAAGAACACACACAAGTGATGATAGAGATATCTTCTTCTCTCACCAACCAGGAATTTAATGATCTTAATGGATGTGATACAACAAAGTAGATGTGGGATAAGATTACATTAGTACATGGAGGAGATCAACATGTTCAGAAAGCAAAAGCAGAAAGTCTAAGAGGCAAGTTTGATTCAATGAGAATGAAAGAAGGTGAAAATGTGACACAATATAGTACAAGACTAAAGGAAGTCATAAATGCTATTAGAGGTGTTGGAGGACATATTGATGAAGAAGATGTGATAAGCAAGCTATTGAGAACCTTTCTACCTATGTATGCTATCTAAGTATCAGCTATACAAGAACTGAGATCCATACCCCAGATGACAGTCTCATTAGATGCTACAATTGGTAAGTTGACTGCATTTGAGGAAAATAAATTTGATAATAGTCTGACTACTACTACTAAGATTGAATATGCATTCAATTCATCCCTAAATATTGGAAACCCTAGAGAGTCTACTTCTACTTACAACTATGCAAGCAGTGTGATTGAAAGACTTCATAAATGTAGAAGTGAGCTGGAAACTTTGTATGCTAAAGATGATAGACAGCAAGAGGAGTTTGAAGCATTGTTAGCTAGAAGGTTACCAAGAGGGAAAGGTAAGTACAAAGGTAAGCTACCCTTAAAAAAATTTGATTGCAACAAGAATGGTCATATTGCATCTAGTTATCCAGGCAACAAGGATGATGAAAGAAAAGATAACCGAGAAAATAAGAGAGAAAATAAATTCAGAAGATACCAAGATTTCAAAGACAAAGGTAAGAAGTCATGCTACATTGTTGAAGAAGGATTAACTGATGATGACAATGATGATAATGGAGATGAGAAAGTTGTTTATGTTTCTATCAAAGATGATTCTGATGAAGAAAGGTATGTAGAAGAAAGAGCCTTAATTTCTCACATGAGAAAAAATGATGCATGGATTATAGATAGTAGTTGCACACATCACATGACTAGTGATACACAAAATTTTATTACTATGGAAAAGCATGATGGAGGATTTGTTAGATTTGGTAATGATGTTCCATATCTTGTTAAAGGTAAAGGTTCTATAATTCTGCTGAATAATACAAGATGTGATGATGTTTACTGGGTTGAAGGACTAAAGTACAATTTGTTGAGTGTGGCACAACTAAATACAACAGGTCACCGACTAGAATTCCAAAATGGGAAAGTAAAAGTGTTTGACAAACATGGAAATATGATTGCCACTGGTGAACAAACCAAAGGTAACCTTTTCTACCTTGATACTTCTGAAAAGAGTCGTCTATACACAAAATTGGAGGATGTCTGGTTATGGCACAAGAGGTTATGTCATGTTAATTTTGACAACTTGATCAAGGTGAGAAAAAATAATAGATTTAGAGGTCTACCGAGATTGGATAAACTTGAAAATGTCATGTGCAAGGAATGTCAGATTGGAAAAATGACTAAGTCAAGTTTTACAAGTAAAACCTATGTTAGAAAAGGAATTTTGGATTTAGTGCACACTAATTTATGTGGACCCATGATAACACAAAGTTACTATGGTGAGAGATATTTCATTTTGTTTGTTGATAATTTCTCTAGAATGATGTTTGTCATGTTCTTAAAAGAAAAATCTGATGCTTTTCAAATGTTTAAGTGGTATAAGGCAAGAGTTGAAAAGGAAACTGGAAGACAACTGAAATGTCTGAGATCTGATAGAGGAGGAGAGTTTAAATCTGATGAGTTTACACTCTTCTACAATGAACATGGGATAAAGAGACAAATGTCTGCACCGAGAACACCACAGCAAAATGCAATAGCAGAAAGAAGAAACAGATCAATTGTTGATTGTGCAAGAACACTAATGATTGAGAAGGGAATCTCTCAAACATACTGGAGAGAAGCAGTAAGTACCGCAGCCTACACATTGAACTGAGTACAATTGAAGAAAGGCACAAACAAGACACCTTATGAAATTTGGTATGGGCACAAACCTAATGTAAGTTATTTCAATTTTTTTGGAAGTATATGCTATATCTTGAAAGATAACAGAGATGGAAAGTTTGATTC
>MU224448.1:1341365-1360106 GCA_018584345.1 Thuja plicata
CGAAGGATGCTTTTGAGTATCTCAGAGGTAAATTAGGGGTCCTACCCCTACCCAACATTCACTAAATGCATGTTGCATGCTGCATCAATTCTAGGACTTATTAGAATATCTATTTTTCTGAGTTGATACAAGCTTTCACACTTGAGGTGATGCCTGAGGTTGTGAAAAAGAAAAAATGATGTATGACAAGAGCTATCAGTACAAGCTACGTATGATTCACTACCTGAATATTCTCAAGAAGTATGACACTTTGACATTGTTGTCAAAGAGGGAGATATTATGTGAATTGATGATTATCAGAAATAAGAGTGTTGAGGAACACAGAGAAAGAATTATTATGAAAGAGGGAGTTTGAATAACTCACAAGAAGAATTAGCTCAGAGGGAGAAAAGCATGATATAGAGAAAAGACCGAGGTTCCAAGGTTGCAACACAGAGAAAGAATTATTATGAAATAGGGAGTTTGAATAACTCACAAGAATAATCAGCGTAGAGGGAGCAAAGCATGATACAGAGAAAAGACAGAGGTTCCAAGGTTGCCATCATCAATTGCCAAGGTCGTCATCAATGTCAAAGAGGGAGATTGTTAACCAACTAATATTCACATGATGAGATGATGATGAAGACCGAGATTAGAGGTATACAAAGTTGTAGAATACTCTTAGATCAGTTTTTATTTTGTCATTGATGTCAAGAAATTGATTTATGATTCATATTGAGTTTCCATATCATTTGGAGTAAACTACAAGTTGAGGAAGACAAGGAAAGAGAGCAAGTGAAAAGATGAAAGTGTTGAAGAACTTAACTGGACAACTAATACATATTAGACAATGATTTAGTGATGACTGGTATAATTTTTTTCTACATTGTTTTCATGATAACAAAGTTGGTAACATAGTTTAGTCAAGTTGGTAAAGGAAATGAATGAGACTACCGAGTATGAGAAGTTAGTTGGTAATGTTAGCAAAGGGAGCAATTGGTAAAGAAAGCAGAATCAAGCACTAAGTGAAAATAGTCACCAAGTGGAAATTCTATTCGGTCATAGTTACCGAGTACCGAGTTCATGCAAAGGCACCAAGAAAAGTTATTCATTGAGTGTTGTTAGTTACTGAGTAGTGAAGTTCATGTTACCGAGTCATAAAGTCAGTTATCGAGCAAGGAACAGTCGTTGGAAATTAATGATAAGATCCAATCTAAGCCAGATCATGATGAGCTAGAAGATTCCACGGAAAAGGAAGAAGTTTGTTATAAGATCTATGAACTGGAAAAATTAAGATGAAGATCGAAGGCAGAGATTCAATGGCAAAACAAATGTTGTGAGTTCCAAGGTAAAATTCAGGTGGTTTACCTAGCAGTAAGAAATGATAAGGATGATCGAACGACTAAGATTGATTTGTGAAAAACCTAATCAAGGAGATTAAGAGGCGAAATATTGGCTATATAAATGAAGCTACACAAATGTGAAGCTACTAATGGTTGATTAATGAGAAGGAAAGGAAAAAGTTTGACAGAAGAGAAGTCACCGAGTGATACAAGGAAAAGAAGAAGACTGAACTCTGAACACTGAATAGAGATTATGAATGATTGATGGAAGAGTTATTGAACAAGTGATGAAGTATTGAATCAAGTAGACCAAGTCAGCAGAAAGGGATCTAATCAAGCAAAAGGTAGAAGATAGTTGTTGCATTAACAGATCAAGTTTTTATTGTATGTTTCATATTTGTATCTGAGAAATTTCTTAGCCGAGTGGATATAATAGTCTTATTGTAAACCACAGAGATAGGTGACATTCTAACAGAGTGTTTTAAGTCCTTTCATTAGGCCACTTTTAACAAAGTGAAGATCCTAATAGATCTGAGGGAAATCCCTTGATCGGGTCACATTTAACAATGTGTTTTGTAATCTTTAATAGGATTGGCTCTTAACTGAGCATACTTCAAAAGAGTAATTTTTGTGGGTCACAAGTCCCACAGAGGTTTTTCTCAATTTGGATTTCCTCATTAAATTTGGTGTTAATGTGTCATTATCTTCTAAGGATGATATGTGTTAATGTTGCTGCTAAAATTGTTCAAGGTTGCATGTTGTCTAGAGTGCAATAAATATTGGTTACCGAGTTGAATCAGATTTAGAGGTTGAGAGTTAAAATAGGTTAAAGTCCACTGATTCCCCCCCCCCTCTCTGTGGACCAACATAGTGTTGCCATCAATGCCAAAGAGGGAGATTGTTGGAAAGATTGCTACAATATAGATAATTATTATTTTGTCATTGATGTCAAACCTTAACTAGTGAGACTAGTGTTGTATGTTTGAGTACCTTATCCATTGATTGATGAAGATTTGAAAGAATGGGATAAAAAGAAGACCAAGGGAATGGTTGACTTATGAGTATACACTAGGGTACTTGATCATTTGGCACTTTGGAAAAGTGATACGTTATTTATCTATCACTGACAGTTCACTGGAAGGTCAATGCTAAGCAAAGAAAATTCGATGCTAAGAAAAGTGAAAGGTGATCACGAGCAAAGAAAAGATGATGTTGAGTGCCAGTGAAATGCCGAGGGAGACAGAGAAAGCCGAGCAATAGTATTTTCTTTATTGATGAGATTTGAGATCTATGGCCGACATAGTTGATTCTATTGGGATATGCATTGTTAATTAAGATTGGTCCACATTCATTTAATGCATGGGAAACCATTATTAGTGCATGGATTCAATGTTTAATTAATGACTATATTGGAGAATTAAATTAAATGTAATGATGGAAAGATCTGTTGGATCTGACCTAAACTAAGATCTACGATCTTGATTAAGCGGCAAAAGATTTATCTGACCTAGATGAAGAGGTCTAATATAACCTATAGAGGTTATTTTCATTATATCCAAGTGTAAGGAGAAGTTATATGCAAGAGTGTTGCATGGTTAATTGACTGATTGGCAAGACCTAGCAGAGAAGGCTAAGTAGAGAAGTAGAGAGAGATTGCTTGACCGATTTCCAAGCAGATCTGAAGTTTGAGATGAAAATGGAGGCCACTCAATGAATTAGCATTAGAGCTGAAATTGGATCTAGATTTGAAAAGTAAGTTGTATGTATCAGATCACACCTGCTAATTATTTTCTAACCATTATATTAGTTCAAATCCTTTAACTAGGTTGACCTAACATTCATTGTATAAATCCTTTGAACAAGGTGACATTCATATTGGAATGTTCTAAGTCCTCTATCAAGGCCACTCCTGATAGGGTGATTAAATCCTTTAACCAAGTCACATTTGAAAGTGTGTTTTGTAACCTTTAACAGGGTTGGCTCCTTACAGGGAATCACTTCAAGAGAGTGAAATTTTGGTAGCATTTTACTGGTGGTTTTTCCCATATTGGGTTCCTACATTAAATCATGGTGTCAAAATGTGTGAATGTTATTGTTGTGTTTTACTGTTAAGTTTCTGCAAGCTTATTTCATTAGTATAGTAAACTACACACTTTTATTGTTTATTGCTGCTGAGTAGATCTGAGTTGTTGAAGTTGGTTTAAAGTTTTATATGGGCACATCTGGACCTGAGGATAACTCATTCACCCCCCCCTCTTAGTTATTATAAATTCATCTTACCAATCACACTTTCAAATAATGAAATAACACCTACACACTATAGAATCACGCGTGATATATTTCCAAGTAACACGTACACATCAGTAAAGTGATGCCCAAAAAAAAAAAGGTCAAATAGAGTGCATTTCTTGAGGCTTTGGAAAGATTTTGAAATCATATTTTGATACCCTTTTCAGATTTATTTTTTTCTAGTACAACAAATAGATAAAATTCTTCAAAAAAATTTAGAATGATGAATCTATTTGAGAAATGAATCAATCCTATGGTGGAGAATAATTATCAAAATCAAGATCAAAATATTCATAGGACTCAATACAATGAAGTAAATGAAGATGAAATATTGGAGGCATCCCAAGATCCAATGTTTATGGAAACAATGCACTTAATTTTGAGGAGGGATAAAGAATAGTATTTCTTAAAGTTAGCTCAATTAGGAGTTACACTCATAATTATGGCACATCAACCTTAAGGAATAATAATGAAAAAAAAAAGGATGCATCATTGAACACACCAACGTTCAGATCAATTTTTCCTTTTCTTTATGATGATGGGCCATTCGTATATTCATCTTCTTTAAGAAAGGAAGCATTTAAGTGCAACAACCCTACATTGGTTCAAGAGAAATTTCATGACCATCCTAGTTGTGATCAAGAGAATAAAGAGAAAGGTAACACTCTCAAGCAAGAGCTAATGTAGAAACCTCTATCTAGCAAGGTTTCTCCCCTAGCCTTTACTCCTTTCATCCTTCATCCATCTCACAAAGCTTCACAACTATCCAAAATTCATCCATCAAAGAGTGAGCCTAATGGTGATACTTTTCACATTGACTATGTTTACCCTCAAGGGCTACCTTTGAAAGAAACCCAAGCTAACTTACATCTTGCTGCAAATCATTTCAATTCTTCAAATATCTTAGACCCTAAGCTATCATGTGCTTCAATGCCTATTCAAAAGGATCCTCCATCATTCCTCCAAACATTCCTCCCACATATCAAAACATCTACCTTGTCCTTAGAAGTGCCTCCATGTCAAGAGAATAATCCAAAGAGCAAAGAAACAAATATCAATAAAGATCAAGATCAAGATTCTATACAATCCCCACCCATATTTTATGAAGGTCCCATATCCATAGAATCTTTTGATGATCCCCTTGCACCCTTTCATTTCTTCCAAGAAGATATCCCTCTACCTCAAGAACTACATACCTCTTCACTTCCTAAGAAAGATCAAGATATCCCTCCACCTCAAGAGCTACGTACCTCTCTACTTCCCAAGAAAGATTAAGATATCCCTTCCATCATTTCCAATGAACATATTGAAAACCAAGAGAAAAGCACCCTCTCTACACCATTCAAAGATCCATGGAAAGATCAAAGTATCCCATCAAATCCTTGTGATGATCCTCCATATTCACCTCAAGAAACCATCATTCCTCCAAATTCATTGCATGATAATAAATCCCTTCAAATCTCAGTTTATCCTATCAAAGGTGTTCCTATGAAATTTCTTCATGAGCCTATTGGTGTAAAGATAAATCTGACAGATTAGAACCTTGACAATGTAACTTGTTCCAAAGATGTCGATATCCCTTTCACACCTTATATCCCTCCATTCAAATGCAACCATATGCCTTCACCATCCTCCAAATCCATATTGGGTTCCTATGTCCCAAAGCTAAAGCTTCATCCCTTCCATCCATTTTAGGTCCCTATATTCATCCATCAATCATTCCTACCATCTCTAACTCTCCATTCACTTACTCTACTATGTATCAAGATCAAAGAACACACACACACACTTCAAGAATTTCCAAGCAGAAATCCATATGAACCATCTATATTCTTCCTATTCACCCATAATTCCTAAGTATTTTGGAAGAAATTTGGATGTGCAACATAAAAATCATAAATCCAAGAATTTGCATGTGTATAAAAATCACTATTTCTCATATAATCAACATGTGAATGAAAAGAAAAAATAAATATCCAAAAGGCCACAAATGTCCACAAAGAAAAATGAAATATCCAAAAGGCCACAAAGGTCCACCAAGAAAAAACAAAAATCAAAGAAAATGTGGCATCCTAAATCCCTCATTGAAGAAATTCATTCTAAAGAATCACAAAAGAAAGAAAAATCAATAGTTATGTGGATTCCCAAATCACTTTTGAAATACTTGCACACAAAAGAAAAATCAAAGTTGACATTCAAGCTTCCAAAAGTTTCCATTTTGCCTCCTAAACATTTTCCACTTTCCAAGTCTAGTTTGGGTTCCTATATCCCAAAATCTACTATCTTAGCTACATCCTCACCTCCTCCATCCAATTTTCCTCCATTGTTCCACCACTCTTCAAAGTGTGTATCAAATTTGATCTTGCCAACATTTCCATCCACAAAATACCTTCTTCTTATCCTCATATTCATTATCCAACACATATTTTCCATCTTTCCACCCCTCTTATCCAATCTGTGGCATAAAACCTTTACCACAATCTACCCTTATTCTCCATATGTGTCCTTTATCATCACCTTATCAATATCTTTGTGCATCCTATCCATATTCATGGTTTATTATAGCATATCTTTCAGAAGGGCACTATCCAAAGATCTAGATGCTGGGGAAAATTTGAAAAATAAAAGAAATAAAAATAAAAAATAAAAAAATTAAACTTTAAAAATCTCTAAAAAATTCAAAAAAATAAAAAAATCTCTAAAAATCCAAAAACATTAAAAAAAAATTAAAAAAAAATCTTGCATAATATCTCTGAGCTACATCTTGCATACACTAATATTTTGTCATAGTTTGGAAGTTTGCCCAAGAACAACACATTTGTTTTCAACTGGGGGCATTAATCCAAGAACAATGGATTTCAGCAAAGTAGACACCAATTCACATGAAGAAATGCATCAAACCAACTAAATAGACACTTGAACCTTTGATTTGCATCATTGTTCAATTTCCCATCCGATTTTGACACCAACGTAATCCTTAATCTTCATTGACTTATTATTCTCAGGATTAAAAATTGACAAAACCACAGGATCAAAAAGGATGAAGTTCTATTTGAAATATGGATACAACAATAGCACTAAGGTTTTGATGAGGTATTGAATTTTTAAGTCATGTATTTCTAGCCAATCAATGATGTTCAACTAGATCAGCGATGATGAAAGCATTACATTTTTGTTGATTTCTGTGTAACTTTTTTACGATTGATTCATTGAATTATGAAACTTTGTCTCAAGATATGACCATCAAAGAGTCATTGAGGACACTGTGCATATGGAAGGGATTCAATTTCTATCTATTTATGCAAAAGGATAACTTGGTCATTTAGATCTTCCATATCTTCATACCAAAATCCAATTGCAACATTGAATCTGATGAAACTAGTATTCAGACTCCCATAGTTGATTATTCAACTAGTGAGGGTTGTACTAGTTTCTAATGGTTACAAAATTGATGAAAGTAGTATTCATATTATCATAAACCTATGTCTAGAAAACCACTCCATATACTCAGCTGACATACCAACGTTAGCAAGATGCTCTAACATGTCCCATCTAATGAAACCCAATCGATCAATCTTTATACAAGAAAAATCATAATCAACCTGAGCCCCCCACATAGAATGCTCCACATGTACCCAAGCATACAATGTCATACACTAAAAAATTTCATGAACCCTACCAAACTATCATAATACTCATCCAAAGAAAAATCTCTCAATCACTAGAGGTGATTGTCTAATCATCCATCGAGGAAAGAACATATATAGAAGTTCATCATTGTCCTCTCTCCAGCCCTTGCCACCCAAGTATGGTCTCTAGACAACCTGGTCAATTTCATCAATCATCTTGCACTAGTAATCTGCCTTGCCCAATCGATGTGGGACAATCATTCCATCATAGAGAAATGTGTAAAGCCAACCAAGACCCTGCACTCGAGCTTCAATCGGTCTAGTAAGTGGGATGTGCTCCCAAGTCCATAACTATAATAGTATAGCTCCTGCTGATAATGTTGCACTCTTTTGATAAAATAGATCATGCGAATCATAATACAACTGATCGAGAACACATGAACCCCAATCAAATCTCTGAGGATGCTCAACTAAGTCCTCTAGTATCTGAACCCTTCCAAATGAAAATCCTCAACATTGTCACTCAAGGAGATGTAATACGCCGATCACTACACCTAGAACAATAGGAAAACTAGGAAATGATGAAAACTATGCCCATGTGAATCTGCAAAGACCCATCTGCATGCACTGCCATCATACACCTAGTCATAATAAACTTTATATCCTTGTGTTAGGATGTGTAGCAACCTGTACATGTCCTCGGGTGTAACTGTCATCTCTCTGAGCAGAAAATGAAAGGTATTATGCTTAGAGTGTCAATGCTCTACCATAGCTATCAAAAGTCCCCGATTTAGCTGGAATCGAGGTATATCAAGAAGTAGAAACAAACCACACTACTCAATCACATGTGTCTCTGGTATGGTCAAATCTAAGGCTAAGTCAACCAACCAAGATGGTAGGCTCCGCACATTTAACTTAAAAAACCGTTCATGTTTTGCAAACAAGTGAATCATATTAGCATCTTCATATCAGTGGATCATTTCAAGTAAATCAATAACAATCAAATCAACCTTCTACTCTTTTTGAGCACATCAACTTATTGTTCCTAACTCTAGATCTTGATAAGGGATCAATATATGAGTTATCCTACCAATCAATTATCTATCTAATCATATTAACATATCAAACATCCATTTTTATGATCATTATAACATCTTAAATTCTTTGTGGTATTACTAAACATACCTATCTATCTTGGAAATAAGTTCGTTAATCGAGATGATAAATTGCAATCAGTTTGTTCTCTTTTGAAATTAGGTGTTCATCATTTTTCTTGTAGGTGTCACTTCACAAAGTGTACGCATGATTTCATGCTAAGCATTATTTTATTCAACATATGTGTGATTTCACCTTTGGATGTGGTACTTTGTTTTTCCAGCATCATTTTACCTAGTAAGCAGCATTTCAAATATCTTACGCGGTATTTTATGCGGTGTTTTCCTTAAAGGTTTTGTACATGGTATTTTATCTCTCCTATGCATGTTTTGACCTATACTATATGTGGTGTTTTACTATGCATAGGCATTATTTTAACATGCAAATGCAGCATTTTACACTCCTAGGTGTGATTTAAAATCTCCTACACATTATTTTACCTAAAAATGACCTAATTTACCCTAGCACACGAGATAAAAATCATTAAATGCAGTCAATCAAAGAAATAAATGCATTAAGAGGTTCAAAATCACTTATCAGAGGTCCATAGTCAGCAAGTCTCTGATATATGCACCCTCACTTGAACCGATGCTCTTGAATAGGGACCACCATCGTCATATATCTCAACAAGATCAGAGCAAAATCTCAACAGTAAAAAGTGAAAATGAATAGTAAAAATGGATTTTTCAACCTATTTATACTATCTGACCTAATTTTGGAGAGGTTTTTCACCCAGTTTGACCTAATCTACATTTTCTTTGCACTGGGGAATTTTTTTTGACATGATCATCATCATTGTTTTTCAGAAATGAAAATATATTTGATCTATTCTTCATCAGTTTCATCATCTTTTTCTTCTGGACATAAATTTTGTTTTCATTTTTAGGGGCATCATCATGTGATCAAATCAGTATTTTGCATCATATTTTCCATCAAACATCAATCGAAATCTAGTGCATTGAAATTTCAAACTATCATCAGTGGGGCATTTTACGTCTTTCAATCAGGGTCTGTTCAAATCAGTTTTGCATCAGGGCATTGAATCAAATCTTTGCATTAGAGTTTCAAATCAGGTTTTGTATCAATCGAATCAATCAATCAGGCATCAAATCAGCAAATCAGGATATCAATTTTCTTTGAATCAATGTGCTTTGCACATTAATTCAAAGAGGGGCATTTGTAGACACCTAAAATTGGCCAGGCGTTTCCTAATCAATCAAATCTACAAATTTGCATCAAACTTCATAAAATTGCTCTAAATAAATCAAAATAGACTTAATCAATTCAAATGGACATTTATTAAATCAAATTGGGACAAATCAAATTTAATCAAAGGATTAGTTACCAATGACATTAATTAATTAAATATAAGCCTAAAGGGATTAATCAAACTATATAATTGATTTTAATCAATTAATTGTATAGTTTAAATCAAAAATAAAATCCAACCTATTCCCCTACATGGCTAATTTAATTAATTGATTGAATTAATTAAATCCTATTATCTTTCAACAAGAATTTGAGGAACCAATGAGAATGGAGAAGGCAAAGAACACAGATCACTCCAAAATTTGCAATCTCAATCACTCATTTAATCTTTGCAATTTCCTCCACTCATCTTTTCCCAAACTTTGAGACAATTATTTAAATTGTCCTCTCATTTTAAACCATTTGAAATCCTATCTCTCAAACAAGGCTAAACCATGATCAATTAACCCCACCCCCTACCCTTGGGAAAATCCTATAAATAGAGAGCATTTTGCAAGCATAACATATCCTAGACATTTGAATACATAGCATCTACACTATAGTCATTTTTAGAGAGATCAAAGCATTTGTGAGAGCAATATCAAGCATTTTGTGAGAACATTTGAGCATTTCAGTGAATCATTTTGATGATTTGAGAGAATTGTGAGAAAGATAGGTTTTATCATAATCAATTTATCATTCTAGGACTATCACTAGTAAAGATTTAGGATCAGATCTCTCTATTAACGTGCTTAGTTAGAGATCCATGGGATGCTTAATGATTTCCTTTCAATTCTTATCTTAATAGTTGATATTTTTCCATAGAATTGTTAGAAAATAAACTAATCTCATGAAGGTGTAAAAATCACACACACACATTGGTTGTCACTAGATGCTTGTCCTACATTTTATTCTTGAGAAACAATTGGTACATGTGTAGAACTTGACCCTTGATCTATATTGGATTGATTTTTTTCATTAGGCTTAGTAGCATAGGTATGAATGACATCTACCTCTTTTTTGTGACAAGAATCTTTAGATAGGGAATCTCATTCATGTTATCCAGAGTCATCTTCACTCTCGTATTCTAACATATGTACATGCTCATAATAATAATGCCTAGAGCTTGAACCAACTTCTTTCTCTTGATACCCTATTCTTGATTTCTCATCCTTTGACCTCCAAGGAAGTTGGATAGGTTCTAGCAAGCCTTTATTTCTGATTCCTAAGGGTCCTCTTCCCTTGTACCCCATCTTTTGCATTATTTAAAATCTCTTTCCATGTTGATCAATTTCGATGGTGACATGTTACACTCTTTCAACGAGATTATTTTACTTATCCTCATCTTTATAAAGCCATTGTAAAACTCCATTATCTTCCTTTTCCATGGCTGATTGGTCACTCTCTCTTACAAAATGAGAGTTGTATTTTGAGGTGGATGAGAATTTGAAGGTTCCCCGTGTGTCTTTGGGGAAGTAGGTAAATCAAATAGGGAAACATAATATTCCCCCACTCCTTTTGAATTGATCTTGCATTATTTTTCAAATTTATGCATCATATCACTCATCTTTTGATAGTTTTCCTTTTTTGTTTGTTCTCTTTCATCCTTAGAAGGTCTCAAAATTTCTTCCTTTGGTGTAGAAACTTTGACTGAATTTTCATTGGAACTTTTACCCTCATAAATAAATTTTTCTTTTCCCTTAGTTGATGTAGGTAAGTTAGTTTCATTACGACTTGAAATAGATGTAGAATTTAATGTCAAATTAGGACCTTCCTCTTTGGTTTCTTCAATGATGACACTACGAATAACTCCTTCCCTATTATGTGGAATAAATAACTCATGAAGAGGTTTCACCATATTGAAACATTGAAAGGGATTTGAATCTCCTCCAATATTTATTTCTTCACCCATGTATGGAAACTTGATACATTGATGATAGGTCAAAAGCATCACTTGCATCTCATGAATCCATGGCCTTCCCAATAAAATTTTATAAGTTAATTTCATGTCACAGACTTGACAAATGGTATCTTTCTTGATATGACCAACTTGAATGGGAAAAACCACCATTCCTTTAGAAGATCTTTCCTCCTCATCATAATATTTTATAGTAATTTGTTTCTTGGGATCAATAGATGACTCGGATAACCCTAAAGCTTTGAATAGGTTCAAGTTAAAAATGTTTAGACCGGCTCCTCCATCAATGAGGATTCTTTTAACATGGTTTTTTTGAATCAAATCCTCTATATACAAGGGGAGATTTTGAGGATGCTTTATGGACATGTCATCTTGATCTGCAAATGATAAGAAATGAGGTGCCATGAGATGACCCACCATGTTTGAAAACCTTTCTTCTTCCAAATTTTCAGGAACAGTAGTCTCCACTAGAGATTTCTCTAAGATTTATTTGTGATTGGGAGAAAGTTTCAATAACTCCAAAATGGAAATTTGAGCGGAAGTCTTTTGTAGTTGATCCACTAGACTATAAGGCCTTGTTGAAGAAGATGCTTGTTTATCCAAAGTAGTTACTTGTGTAGGACCAATAGTTCTATGGGTGCTTCCTTGTAAGGTAATTCTTGTTTCTTTCCCCCTAGTAACAACATTAGAGGTCACCTTGTTATTTTGTTCCTTTATTACCACAACATTGATAGTACTATCATGTCCGAATAGGGCATTAATAATATTATCATAATTGTAGGTAAAGTTAACATTATTATTACCTCTTGAGTTGTTTCCATTATTACCTTCATTATTAAAATTTGAAGATTCACCTTTCTCATGCTTGAAGAAAGGAGTTTTGAATGTCATGTGATCTTCATTGTTTTGAGGTCCTTCCACTTTAATGACACCATTATCAATAAGGTCTTGCACCACATGTTTTAAGTACATGCAATAATTTGTCTTATGTCCTTGATTTCTATGATATTCACAATCATTTGACTCACTCCAACAAGAAGGTTTCACTTGTGGTTCATAGGGCTGAGCCCTAGGCACGTCAATAATCTTATTCGCATTGAGGGTTCTCAATGCATTTTCAAGCAGTTCACCCAAGATTGTGAAATTTCTTCTAGGTGATGGAGCAAAGAAAGGTTTAGGATTTTTATCCTCTTGGTTTTTCCCAAAGTTTTTATTGTTGTTATTGTTGAAAGGAACTTTGGGTGCTTGACTTACATTATTATCTTGATTGGATCCTCTTGTGAGATTAAATGGAGTGGCCTTCAAATTGTTCACTCCCACAACTCGATCATTAACCACACCCTTGTTATTATTCTTCATCCAAAATTGGTTGTTGTTAGAAGGAGCCCTATTTTTGTTGTTGTTGGAAGTATTTTTATTAGTATTCTTATTATCCTTGTAGAGTTTGAGTTCTCTACTTTTTACTAATACTTCCTCCATAGTAACTTCATTTTCAATCAAGTCTTGAAAAGACTGCGGGCATTGTAACCTCAACTGATAGTTCATTTCATTGTTCAAGCTATTGATAAAGATATCCATTTTTCCTGTTCGAGCATGCTTTGAGGGTATCTAGAAAATGTCGCTCTCCATCTTTGTAGGAAAATTAAGAATCCTTCTCCCTCACATTGTTTGGTATTACATAAATTAATCATCGTGACCTCATGTTTGATATTATAAGAGTAATGTGTCACAAATTTGGAAGCCACTTCCTCAAAAGTGAGAATACCAGAGGGTAACTTGGAAAACCACTCCATCGTCATGCCTCATAGGATTCTTTGGAATAACCTCATTAAATATGTTGTATCATGCATGAACTCCAATCTCAATGCACAAAACTCCCTTAAATTATCTTGAGGATCAGATGCTCCTTCGTATTTATCATACTTAGGAAAAATAGGATTTCTAGGGAATGGAACCATAATTAATGTCTTGTCAAATAGGAATGGACACAATGCTTTGATAGAGAAGGGTTTAGGAGCCCCCATTTGCTTCATAGTGTCCGACTAAATTTGGAATAACTTAAATTGTTTGTTCATGATGTTGATAGGGTTTGTTTCATCTTCTTTTTCCTTTAACTTATCAACATCATAGTTATGAGGGAGTATAGTCCCCGCTTGTGCTAGGTATAGGAAGTATTTTTACATATCTCTTTCTAGTACTTTCTCAATCAGTTTCATAAAGAATAAGCTTTGTACCACTTTGTTGACTTTCTCTTTGGTAGCCTCTTGGTCATTAAGGTAAATATTTCCTCCATTATTATTGTCTACCCCTTGGTTGTTAGGGTCAACTCCTATTCCGCTAGCCCCATTGTTGTTGACCTCACCATTTCCATTAGTGTTAGTGTTATCCATGTTGGAAAGGTTAATGAGGTCGAGAATATCCATATTTCCAAATGGGAAAGCCATGTTTGGTTCTACCTCTTTTGTTGGTTCATTCATTTGTTGTGAAGAAGTAGAGGTATCACTAGGAAAAGGAAGCTCTTTCCTTAGGTGTTTTTTGTCTAACTGCAAGGTAGACTTGATCTAGTGCGATCGGGTGAAATCTGGCATGAGCATAAATCACTAAATATTTGGTTTTGATCACCTGTTGACCAATCCCTAAGTGATTTTTTGAATTATCCAAATATGAGGGATTCTAATCAAAGTAAAAGGATGAACATGTAGAAAATCCAAATGGGTATCCATATATGAAAATCAATTTTTCTCAAACCCTTGGGAAATGTCCCTTGTTTTAGTTTCTCATTCTATATGTGCAACTTTGCTTGTATATACGTGAGACTTCACTCCTATGTATGCATGTACTGGAAAGCCCTTACGTGCAACTTCAGTAGATTGTACGAAGAATTTGGTTGTTAGCACACACAACTTGACTTTTGTATGTGCAACTTGATGAGTTACTACGCATAATTTTAACCTTGGTACGTGCAAATTTAGTTTTTTTGCACACAACACAAATGTTGACACACATGAGTATAATGTTAGTACATGTCATTTCACAAGGAAAATGAATCTGCTACTATTTTTGATAAAAAAAATTTAAAAAATTAAGGCTCTTGTGATCAGATTCCAGGATGTACTTGTTTGAAAATATAGGAACAACCACAACACACCTAGAAAATAATTATTTCTATTCCTAAAAAAACACAAAGTATATGTTGTAACAGGCCAAAACAAGAATCTCTTCCAAGAAAACTACCTAAGGTCAATTTTGTCTTTTAAACATGGCTCTAATAAGGTAGTCTTTCTAATTTTAATAGGGTTTGTGTGTTTAATCCGTTAAAACAAGTGAAAATTCTCTTATACCCTTTTTCAAGGGCCTCCCACACACATAAAAACATGATTTTGTGCAATCCTGAAGGACTACTAGAGGAGTTGAAGATCCTTAACACCTATTTTTCATTCGATCCTTTTTTAGGATGAATGTTTTTATATTATAGTGGTCTGGATGTATATCATGGATAAAGTGATTGTCTCCCACTTAGGTCATTCCCTTTCACCATCCTCGTAAGGCTATTCTCAGGAGGCAGACCCTTTAAAGTTCTAGCATATTCATATAACGCAATAATGAATTGAATTAAGAAGGCTGGGAAATTTGATTCACTCAAAGAGTGAAGAGAATGTCTCTACTACTCTTTCCAATTACAAACACTTCAAACACAAAGTTGTAAATTTTGAACCTCTTAACAAGGAGGTTTTTAGAAAATGAAGTGTTTGGTTCAATTACCACCTTTCTCTCTATCACCTAATTCTAGCACTTTTGGCTTTTTGATCAACTTCAAAAAGTTGAGAGAATATACCAAATTTTTTACTTGGATGAACAATATTAGCCTTTCCCTATTAAGCTAGATTTTGAACTTTTAAATACTCCAAGTTAAGAAAATGCAAGCTTGTTTAGAAAAATACCTTGTCCTTGTAGCTAGCAAAGGCTAGGTGCATTTTTGAGGTTTTTCTTTCTTTCTTCTTTACTCACCTAGTGGCGATCGTTCCCTCTCCTTCTCCTCCAACAAGTTAGTCAACAAAACCAACAAAGTGAAGGGAAACCAAAAAGAATTGAAATGACAACAAATTTAAAGATCTTCCCTAAATTTTGCAAAATGCACTAAAGATCTTAATCAAATTGATTGCTAATTCAATGAGGGAAATTTAATCTTGTATGCTTGGACAATTTTAACAAAATTATTATACAATGCCTTAATGACATGTAACTGGTTGAATGCTTGATAATGTTAAGTTAAAGATGTTGCAAAACATTAAACCAGTTAATGGTTTGTATTGTCATTGATGTCAACTTGATATCATCTGTATGGTCATATACATAATGCCAAAGACTTTAGAGAATCAATGGAACAGAGGTTATGCTTTCAACAATGCATAAAATTCAAGTATTCACTAAGTGACAGACCACACCGACAAAGATAAAGTCCTAGTGATGCCCGACAAGCAGAAGACAGTGTTTCCTGATGAACCAGAATCACAAGATGCCCAACAAACTGAAAATAGAGTTGCCCAATGAGAAAGATCCAACGATGCCCGACGGATGGAGATCCCAAAGCTAACTGAAGTTACACTGATGGAACTGGCAGTTGTCACCAACGACGAACTATAGAATTGATCGACAAAATAGAGAGATCAGAAAATGAAAAAATATGTAGCTAGCAAAGCTTAAGGATAGACTTGACTAGTTGTTTTATTTGTTTTATTTGACCAAAGTTAAGTAATTGATTTAAAGAAGATTTATACAGTTGACAAGAAGATAACTACGAGATAAATCATGAGTTAAAGCCATAAATCAATATGGCTGAATTGTTCTTCATGCCAAGAATCAAGAGTCAAGAATCCAGAATTAAGGAATATCATGTCTATATAAGAGAAAAGCATAATTCATTTCCATAAGAAATCAGATACACGGGGGAGTGAATTGAAAGAAGATGCTGAAGAGAAACTGGTGAAGGATAAGCTTCATACAGTCCTGATTAATCAAGCTAAGGGAGAGCTAAAGAATTCTGTAGACACTAATGAACAGTGAAGCATAGCATCACATAGTAGAAAGCATGAAGTACAAAGGAATTGAATTGATACATTTATCAGAGAGGTATAGTATGTAAATAGATTTGAATATCTGCAATTCAAATTTGCATTAGAAATAGGTCATTGTGTTTCAGTTTAACCATTGGAGCATTAAGTCTCTTAACAGAGCAGGACTTAACCATCTTCTAGAATTGAGGTATATCCTAACAGATTACCAAAAAGGTTGACTCATGATAGTAGCATCAGTCTTACCTAAATCCTACTGGCAGTCTATGAAGGAGGCTGATTCAAGGATGGTGGTAAGATTAGCATAAATCCTATTGACAGTCTATAGGCTAATTCAAGGATGGTAGTGTAGATGCCAGATACTAAGTGACAACCTATGTATAACAATCCTCTAACAAGGTCACACTTAACTGTGTGTTTGTAACCTTTAACAGGGTTTTCTCCTAACAGGGCTCACTTTAAAAGAGTAAAAATTTGGGGTACCAATCCCAGTGGTTTTTCCCTTAACAAGGTTTCCACATTAAAATCCCCGTGTTATGTGTGTATGGTTTATTACTTTATTGTTTTACATTTCACATATGCATTTCTGGATTGATTGGTATACTCTGCATATTTACTAAGTATCGGTAAATAAGTTTTACTTCCTATCGGTAATCGAGGAGAATAAGGACAGACAAGGTAAACCGACAGATAATTATTTATTTCAAGTATTTCAAGGCATACATCTTGTAGGGACTTAATAATCTGAGGTATATTGATTGGTGGATTAAAGTTTAAAAGGGTAAATTTTTGAGGCCACTGATTCACCCCCCCTCTCTCTCAGTTATTTCTAACAATTGGTATCAGAGCTTGTGTGCTTAGAAGGAAGGTTTCAAGACCTAAGTAAAGAACACAAGATGAACAAACAAGATGTGCCCAAGTTGAACAAAGACAACTTTGCTTCATGGAAAAGAAGAATAAAAATTCACTTATCAGGTATTGGCAATGATATTACTCAATACTTAGATACTGAATATGTGTTTCCTACAGGACCATTGATGGTATATCAATTAAGAGTAAAGCATGAACATAACTACATGGTTATAAAGCTTTCTTCCTCAATCTCTGATGTTGAATTTGAGGATGTCAAAGATTGCAAAAATGCAAAGACTATGTGGGACAAGCTAAAACTTGTAAATGGAGGTGATGCTAATGTTCTGAGAGCCAAAGAAAAAAGCCTTAGAGGAAAGTTTGATGATCTCAGAATGAAAGAAGGTGAAAACATCACTCAGTACAACACAAGAATAAAAGAAGTAGTCAATGCTATACGAGGTGTTGGAGGTACACTTGAAGAGGAGACAGTGGTAAGTAAAATCTTAAGAACCTTATTGCCTATATATGCTTTTAGAGTCTCTGCTATTCAAGAAATAAGAGCAGTAGCAAACAATACAGTCACTCTTGATAGCCTGATTGGTATACTGATTTCATTTGAGATGAATAATTTTGATAATAGTGTCTTACCAAGTTTAGAGTCTGCATTTAAGTCTTCTATGAGAATAAGCAAATCTAGTCAGAGACACTCATCTAGAAGAGACATTGAAAGAAAAAGTGAAGAAGAAGATCTAGATGAAATTGAAGCACTCATGGTGAGAATAATACTAAGAGGCAAAGGAAAATACAAAGGCAAGTTGCCAATTGTATGTTTTAATTGTAAAGAGATTGGACACTTTGCTGCAAGATTTCCTAAAAAAAGAAAATATGACAGAAGTGATAACAAATATTTTGAAAAGAAATCTGACAGAGGTGATAACAAAGATTACAGAGGTTACCGATGATCAGAAAGAAATGATACCTCAGATTAAAAGGATAAAGGAAAGAAGGTTAGCTATCTAGCTTCTTGCAAAGATGAAGATACTGACACCGAACTAGATGATGATATCGAGATAGTATTTGTAGCTGTAAAGGATGATTCAGATGAAGATGAAAGGTATGAAGAAACTGTACTCATATCTAAGATTAGTAAGAATGATATCTAGATTATAGATAGTGGCTGCACTCACCATATGACCGGTGACAAAGAAAAGTTTAATACTTTTGAATACTATAAAGGTGGTACAGTAAGAATGGGA
>MU224448.1:1362240-1393700 GCA_018584345.1 Thuja plicata
CTGGATGCAAATTAAAAAAAGAAGACAAGACAACAAAGGTAAATCAGACTCTATACAGATCAATGATAGGAAAACTCATGTATGTTGTACACACTAGACCAGATATTGCACATGCAGTAGGAATTGTTGCTCAATTTTTTGCTAACCCCAGGGAATCACATATAACTGCTGTGAAAAGAATTCTAAGATATCTAAAGAATACCGAGGAATTTGGCTTATGGTAAAGAAGAGAAGGCAAATTTGAACTAAAAGTGTTTACCGACATTGATTGGGCTGGAAATCTTTATGACTGGAAGAGCACAGCTGGAGGAGCATTCTTAATGGGTGACAGACTTGTCACATGGATTGGAAAGAAGCAAGGATGCAAATCTCAGCCTACTGCAGAAGCATAATATGTTGTTGTTGCTGCTGCAAACTACTCAATTATTGCATGGATCAAACAGTTGTTAGAAGGTATGCATATGAAGGTCATAGAACCAGTAATTATCTATTGTGATAACACTAGTGCAATAAATATTTCCAAGAATCCAGTCATGCATGCAAAGACAAAACACATTGCCATCAAGTATCATTATTTAAGAGAACAAGTTCAAGAAAAAGAGGTCATACTTGAATATGTGCAATCAAAAGAACAATTGGCTAATATCTTCACCAAGCCACTGCCCAAGGATATATTTGAGTACCTGAGAAAAAGACTAGGTGTCAAACCCATGTCTACCAGTCAATAAAAGGATTGAAGGCTGCATCAGCCATATATTATCAGAATATCATTCATGATTGATGCACGCAGAAGCTTAACTTCAAAGCTACATCTATATATATAAAGGTATATATCAGAACCAAGCACCAGAACATATTGTTATATTGATGATGGATAAGGGAAATTCAAGGAATATATTACGGATAGAAGAAAAATGTTTGACAGAATGTCAGATATTTGTAAAATATTACTTTGGCATTTTTTTCAAAGGGAGAGAATGTATCCATATTATCATCAGAAACTTCAGATATTATTCATTATCATATTACTCCAAATAGGAAGAGATCATATCCATAGGGAGAGAATTTATCTAAAAGTTGAAACAAAAGATAGTGACATCAAGAAGTAGAAAAGTCAAAAGAGAGAAATTGACACAGACAGAGGACACAACACATTAGAAGAAGAAACAAGGAAAGCTGCAAGAATCAAATCTAAGCTAACACAGAGCTTACCAGATTGTTTGGTAATTTGATGAATCTCAACAATTGTATTTCATGTTGTATTAGAAATAGTATAGTGTGATAATATAGCATGTTGCCATCAATGCCAAAGGGAGAGATTGATGACATGACATGTAACTGATTGAATGTTTGAAAATGTTAAGTTGAAGATGATGCAAAACATTAAACCAGTTAATGGTTTGTATTGTCATTGATGTCAACTTGATATCATCTGTATGGTCATATACATAATTCCAAAGACATCATAGAATCAATGGAACAGAGATTATGCTTTCAGTAATGCATAAAAGTCAAGTATTCACTAAGTGACAGACCACAGGCGGAGTGCACACCATCAGTAAAGACAGAGGTAAAGTCCCAGTGATGCCCGACAAGCAGAAGATAGTGTTGCCCGATGAATCAAAATCAAAGGATGCCCGACAAGCTGAAAACATAGTTGCCCGATGAGAAAGATCCAATGATGCCCGACGAACAGAGATCCCGAAGCTAACTAAATTCACACTGATAGAACTGGAAGTTGTCACTGACGATGAACTACAGAATTAACCGACAAAATAGAGAGATCAGAAAATGACAAAATATCTGGCTGGCAGAGCTTAAGGATAGACTTGAATGGTTGTTTTATTTGGTTTATTCGACCATAGTTAAGTAATTGATTTAAAGAAGATTTATACAGTTGGCAAGAAGATAACTACGAGATAAATCAGGAGTTAAAGCCATAAATCAATATGGCTGAATTGTTCTTCATGCCAAGAATCAAGAGTCAAGAATCAAGAATTAAGGAATATCATGTCTATATAAGAGACAAGCATAATTCATTTCTGTAAGTAATCAGATACACGGGGGAGTGAATTGAAAGAAGATGCTAAAGAGAAACTGGTGAAGGATAAGCTTCATAAATTCATGATCAATCAAGCTAAGGGAAAGCTAAAGAATTTTGATGACACTGATGAATAGTGAAGCACATCATAGAGTAGAAAGTGTGAAGTACAAAGGAATTGAATTGATACATTGATCAGAGAGGTATAGTATGTAAATAGATCTAAATATCTGCAATTCAAAGTTGCATTAGAAATAGGTCATTGTGTTTCAGTTTAACCATTGGAGCATTAAGTCTCTTAACAAAGCAGGACTTAACTATCTTCTAGAATTGAGCTATATCCTAACAGATTACCAAAAAGGTTGACTCGTGATAGCAGCATCGGTCTTACCTAAAGCCTATTGATAGTATAAGAAGGAGGCTGATTCAAGGATAGTAGTAAGATTAGCATAAAGCCTATTGACAGTCTAAAGGCTGATTCAAGGATGGTAGTGTAGATGCTAGATACTAAGTGACAACCTATGTATAAAAATCCTCTAACAAGGTCGCACTTAACCATGTGTTTGTAACCTTTAATAGGGTTGGCTCCTAACAGGGCTCACTTCAGAAGAGTGAAAATTTAGGGTATCGGTCTCAGTGGTTTTTCCCTTAACAGGGTTTCCATGTTAAAATCCATGTGTTATGTGTGTATGGTTTATTACTTCATTGTTTTACATTTCACATATGCATTTCTAGATTGATTGGTATACTCTGTATATTTACTGAGTATCAGTAAATAATTTTTACTGCCTATCAGTAATCAAGGAGAATAAGGACAGACAAGGTAAACCGACAGACGGTCATTTATTTCAAGTATTTCAAGGCATACATCTTGTAGGAACTTAATAATCTGAGGTATATTGATTGGTGGATTAAAGTTTAAAAGGATAAATTTTTGAGGCCACTGATTCACCCCCCCCCCTCTTAGTTATTTCTAACATGCCTCTTCTTTTTCCAAATTGTCCAAAATAACTAGATTATGAAGTTCTTTTACATGTTTATTGAGAATTCTTACCTCCTTGCTTTCCTTAAAGATGCATTTCTCTAGTTTTTGGACTTTGGGATGCCTATTCATCTGCAGAAACCAAAAATACAGACTGCCAAAAATCAGAATTTAATATTCTGCAAGTTGAAAAACACATATCACTATACGCGTGATTTAACAGCTTACACGTGCAACTTTACCGCAGTCTAAGTGTAATTTTAAAGCAGCTTAAGCTTTAGTTTCTAGGCTGTTAAGCACAAATTTAAGCACTACTAAGCGTAAGATAAAATTTAAATGCACAACAAAGCTATAGCAAATATGAAATAAGAAGTATTGCATGCAAGAGAAGAAGGATTATAGACGTGATTTCACTATTTGTAGGCATGACTATTTATCTCAGAGGCAAGCCTTTGTTGTTGTACGAGCAGAATGAATGACTTGTACCCATGGTTTTTCTATTTGTAGGCATGAGTATTTATCTTGTACGCAATACTTCACCTAAAACCTGCAAAAGAGACAAGAAACACACAAAAACATGCAAAAAATGGAAGAAAAATGGAGATTAGAGGCCTAAAGCCCCATGGTGGGCGTCATTTGTGTATGTATAAATTATACCTTCATGAAATAAAGTTGCGATCTATCAATTGTATGGAAACAATAATACAATTTAATCTAAGAATTGACATATATTACCATTTAACATTCCATGGATCTCTATCTAAGCATGCTATTGAATCTCTCAGCCTTAATCTCCAAAAGTGATAGTCTTAGAACGAGAATTTGTGTAAGATGATGCTTAATCTAGCTCACAACTCTTAAATTAAAAATGCAATTCATTCAATTATTCTCTCAATTGCACAAATTATGCTTAATTATGCTCTCAAATGCTTATGATCTCAATGAATATCTCTATAGTAAGGATGTAATTGTATCATGAATGTCTAGGATTCTTAATGCTCTCAAAATGCTTGCTATTTATATGATTTCCCAAGGGTAGGGCATAGAGTTAAGTTGATCATGATTTAGAATTGGTTGAGTTGAAGGCTTTCAAATGGTTTGAAATGGGGCGACCATTTAAATGTTGGTCTCAAAGGTTGGGACAAAGAGACAAATTGAGTGGTGAGGATTTAAAAGTTCAAAATGAGTGATCAAGATTGGAAAGTTTGGAGTGATCCATGTGCTTTCAATCCTTGATTCTTATTGTTTGTTCAAATTCTTGTCCCCTTTGTTGAAAGAAATAAGGATTTTATTAATTAAATTAGCCATGTAAGGAATAGGTTGATTTTGATTTTTGATTTAAAACTATACAATTAATTGATTAAATCAATTATATAGCTTAGATTTATCCCTTTTAGGCTTATATTTAATTAATCGATATATTTATTAATTAATCCTCTTATTTGATGAAATTTAGTTCATTTTGATTAAATCGGTCCATTTGATTTGATAAAATTGCCTTCTGATTGATTTAGAACATTTTGATGTGATTTGAATGAAGATTTGGTTGTTTAGAACACCTCACCAAATTTAGGTGTCTACAGTCATTTTTTAAAATAATAAACAAAATATAAAATTATGTTTTGTTACTAGAATTCACATAAAATGTTACAATCAATAAATCATCATTCTCATTAGAATCTATTCTTCTTTTCTATGGATAAAGGGATAGAGTCAAGATATATAATATTAATAATAATTAGTATCTACAAATTTAAGAATGTATTAACCACCAATAGTCTGCAACTCAAAAAGAGTTTAAAGATCACAACAAAACTCCCATGTAGATCCAAATAAGAACCTGCTAATTATAACATCTACTAAAACTATCTCTCTCCCAAAACCCAGCCCAGAGAGATGTCAATTGTCTATCAAAATATAACAAACTTCTAAAGTTTTAAGATTTAATCCTATGTGTATGTTGTAACATAGTCTAACCTTAGAAACCAAAACTAAAAAGAGGTCCTATATCTAGTGAAATACTCCTTATCTGGGATATTATTAGGAATTCGATGAAGCTCCATGATGCTTTCTCGGACCAACTCCTTGATTTCCATGGCCCCTCTAAGATCTGCCCCTACTGGATCCCATATTTCCTTGGGCATGTTGAGAGTCTTGACTAGCTATTTGAGTATAAATTATGGATAATATCCTCATTTCTTCTATCCTCTTTATCTCATGCAAAAAACACAGAAGATTTTCTTTTGTTTCCCATTCAAGATCACAATATTCAATATCTAGTCGAGGAGGGCCTTAGGAATCCAAAATTTTGAACATCCCATCTTCCACCTCTAGAAATATCTCCTCCCCTACAAGCTCAAATGCAATATTTTCATGTCTAAGAAAGTGTTTTATCCATGTTGGACCTTCATTGTGTCTCAATTTATAAATCTTCATAAGAAAGTCAATCTTTTTTCAGATACCATACCTTCTAGCCTTAAAGAAATGTGGATTTTCAATATCCAAAATAGGGTATTCGTTGGAGGCTATCCATTTAGGATGGCGATGTCATAGTCTTTCTACCTTGGAATGGTTAAGTTGTCATCAATATTTCTCATAATCATTGACATGTCCTCCAGAAACTCCTCATCAAAAACCTTCCTGCAAAGCTTCTCTTTCGTTTCTTTTCTCAACCCTACATGCAGTAAAATAGTAAGAAATACCACTGGTATTCACCCTATATTTGTGACTTCTACCCTACAACATTATGAGAAAATGGACAAACAAAAAAGGATAAATATGAATGAAAAATGAGTGGTAAATGTTGAATAAGATTCACTTCCAAGAAAATACTAACATTGATCAGTAATTACTCTGATTTGACAAATCTTTTCTAATAAAAATCTTACTGGCCAACTTTTTCAATACTCTGTGTCTAAATTTATAACTAATTCCAATTCTATCCACAAGTTGTATTACTAATATCTTTTGGATATCCAATTTAGTAGATCTGATATAAACTATAGTATGAGTGTATAAAACTAATTTGACATCTTTTTTCAAAATTTACCCTATCTAGAAAAACTTGGACTCTTTTCATGGTATCAATGGGGGTGTCCTTATCCTTTAATGGGGTGTCCTTAGCCTTTAGCTATTTATCATTTGATATGGTAGGTGAAAGTTTCAAAATTCATGCTAAAGAGATATAGAAATCTTTTGATGTTATGCTTGCCAACTATAAAATTTGACCTCTACCATTTCTTCATAAATGCTACATCCATCAAGTAGCTCTCCCCACAAACAATCATGCTATCTAATCTATGTCTAAACTGGTACATTTAAATTTTTAAATATATCCTTTACAAATTAAATTGAAGTCATCATTTGTGATGTCATTTTTTATTTCCTAAATTCCTCTTTCAAATTTTGAATGTCTTATTAAATTTGAACTTAGATTTCAAATTGCAACTACCTCCCTTCAAATTCTTCTGCCCATTGTTAATCTTAATTTATTGTTGATCCTATAAAAAAATTGACCCTTATTACCATCTTGGATGAATTTAATCAAATTTTCAAATTGTTGAGCTATTTATGTCCATGAACTAGAGACTGTCACAACCCATAATTCCACCACATTAATATTTGTCTAGTGTCTTATCTCATCCCACTTGCATCAATGTCTTCAATCAAAATCCAATCATTTTAATTTTATTCAAAAGTTTCAAAAAACTTAATCAATCTCCTTAACCTTATTCATAGGATGCAACAAACTGATCATTAACTTTCTTATTTTGATCTTGTAGCCTTCACCAATTCTATTCCTATATAAATTAATTATAATTGATAAATCATATATTTTTCCTTCATCCTATTTTGATACTATTATCTCAATTTCTAATATTAGTCTTCTTTCAAAATGCACCTCGTATTGATCTTTCCTCCAACATGATATTTTATCATAGTTTATAATTAAATGACATATTTCAATGGGATATATCATCCTCAATCAAGTGTTTATCTATTTGATAACTTGACCGTCAGCTCCTAAATTTTCCATTTTTTTCTTCTTTTCCATTTCCTTCTTTAAATATATGATTTATTGTGATATTATCAAATTATTCCAATTATTCCAATGCTTTATCCAGGAATGAATTCAACCTCCAATTTGGAGTATGACCATTTATAAGTGTGCTTATGGTAATGATTGAATCTCCTTAAACTTCCACTTCCTTAAATCCTAATTCTTTACATAATTATAAACCTTCCAATAGAGCATTAAATTATGTGATATTATTGGTATCTATTTCCAAGGGTCTAGTTAATTCAGTAACAAGATTTCCTTCTCGTGAATGAATAACACAACATGTCAAAGAGAACACAACATGTCCCTAAGATACCTTAATTGCCTCTTTAAGCTCCATCAAAACTAAGTTTTACCCATTCCTTATTAGGTGGACTCCAAGTACATTGACTCCTAAGATTCCTATTGGTATCTTTCCCTTGTCCCAAAAAAAGGATTCTAAGACCAAACCAATTCTTTCTCATAATGTCATCCCAACTTGTATATTTAACTTTTTTTCTTATTTCAAACCCGAATCCTTTAATTTACTACTTAAATTATGGCTTCCTCTAGTTGATTATCCCATTGGTCCCATTTTAATTTTTTCCCTTAAAAGTTGATGAGTTCTCTCTTTCCAGATTTCCCAATGTTTCATAGAGGGAGATATGATCTATAGACTACCAAAAAATATTGAGGATTATAGTTTTGGTTATCCTTGAAATAATGTTGTGATATCATTAGGAAGAGCTGATTTCCAACCTAATCTACCACATAGCCATTTCCAACACTTTTGTGCAAAGGGACTTCCGACAAAAATATGATTTATGAATTCTTCATTTTTCTCACATAAAACACATATTGATGGACCGTAAAAACCAACTTTTCTAAACCATTATGTTGTTAAGATTTTACCTTGTAAAGCTGCCTAAGAAAAGATCCTTGCTTTTGGGAGACAAAGCTTGTTTGAACATATATCTACTAGGATGTCAATTTTTTAGAATCTTTTCATTTGCACAATGGTTCTATATCCATCTTCAAAATTATAACTACTTTTTTTCACCCATTCTAGATTATTTCATCCTCTCCTTCTATTAATGTGAGCAATCTATTTTCTAGTATATTCCTCAACTGCCTTATATATATTCTAGTGGTAAATTGAGATCTTCAATTTTTTTCCATTGCCATCTGATAAAGATGTTTGTGTCTAAATAAATATAATCCCTAATAAAATTCCCCCAAGAAATTTCACATTTTTCTCTTACCCTTCTTGTATCCATTTGATTATCTATCACTAGAGATAGCCACCCTAAGATTCCTTCTAGAATATAACTTTACTTCCATCCACTACATTTCAAAAAATTTGATTAGTGATGATGCTTTTGTAATAGTAATTCTTTTATTTTCAACAGTTATTTTCAATATGAGCAGTTCCTATATATAAACAACTTGCACCACCTTAAGAATGATCTTCAAATTACTTTCCTGAGATAGTACTGTAAGCTATGAAAATTAGAAGTAAGGGAGCGTAATAAAGAATCAAAACACTCAACAACTAATAATATAAACTACATACATGATTGAACAAAAAAAAAAAACTTAAATAATAAGGAAACAAGGAAGTGCAAAACCTCCTCAAAACAGAATCTAAGCTCCCCTTTTTGATGTGTTCATTCTTATGGATGTGTGCTCAAGATTGTTAGGAATTAGGTGTCTCAACCTTGTATATTTCCTTACAATTGATATTATTTGTTTTGTATTTAATTGTTTTCAAATAATGTATTTAAGTTTGATATTTTTTCTGTCATTTAGCTGAGTGGACATGTTGTGTTTTCACTCCACTTGGAAGATGACAAGGATGATCAAATTTGGTCTAGGTGAATAGAGTTTATTTTTCAATTGTTGGTACTTTGGACAATGTGTAAGGTGATCATGATTGAAACGGTTATGAAGAATTCCTATGATGGTCATTAATATTTGTAAGAGCTAAGTGTTAAAGATTTGATGACAGGTGAAGACATGCAAGACATGTGGCAACTGATTATGTTGAGTACTCTACACTCTTATAAAATGCATGGGGTTCGGGGCATTGCCTCGAAAGTTCTTTTAGGTTTCCTATTTTTTCTGGAGAATGGTAAAACCCTAATACAGTTATCTTTGGAAGTTTCCCTAAAAAGGGAAGCGCATGATATAAGCGTTTCTGGGTTGCAAATCGCAGAGTGAAGTTAGTGTATTGTTGGAATGTTGTTATGTTGCCAGATTTCTCTTCAAGTGTTGATTATCTCCTGAAAGAAATTGCATTGAAAGTGTATTGTAAACATAAATAGTTTTGATTAATACATTGTCTAGGTTTTGGAGTGCTGGGGTTTTTTACCGAAAGGTTTTCCCCAAGGTAAATCATTGTGTCATTCTCATTTTTCTATGTATGCATGTTATTGTATTATCATTTTGTAATTGATAAGAGTTAAATCTGAATTTGCACGATCCTCTTCACAGGAGTTTAGCGTAGGGAGCTATTTTCCGCACACTTAGTTTCCTTTTAGTTGGTATCAGAGCCTCACCAGTTTTGGTTCTATTTCTTAGGGTACAAGTTTTTTGAGATAATATCTAGTTCAGTGGGAGTATTTTTGTAGAGTATTCATAACCTTATTGTAGGAAGAGATGGTAGGTTCTTCATACAGTAGAATGGAGGTGGAAAATTTTAGTGGCACAAATTTTGAGTTGTCAAAACTCAAGATGGAAGACATGCTTGTAGACTATGATGTATGGGAGGTGGTTGAAAATGATATCAAACTAGTAAACATGCCTCAAGAAGATTGGGATCTCAAGGATCAAAAAGCTAAGTGTCTTATTAGACTTTGTCTAGCAGATTTTGTTATCCTGAATGATCTCGAGGAGAAGATAGCGAAAAAAATTTGGACATGGCTTGGGTCTATGTATCAGGCCAAGTCCTTGGTGAATAGATTGTTCTTGAGAAATAATTTGTATTCTTGAAGAATGGAGGAAGGAGGATCCATTGCAGATCACCTGAATGCATTTAACATGCTAATTGCATAGTTGACATCAATTGGTGTCAATTTGGAGGAGGAGGATCGATGTATGACCATGCTATGTTCCTTGTCAAATTCCTAGGACCATCTTGCGATGACCCTTGGGAGTACTATTGTGACTTTTGAAATGGATGATGTGGTGTCTTTGTTGTTGTCTAAGGAGATGCAAAGAAAGACCTTTGATTCAACCAAGGAAGCCATTGCTATTTGCGGTAGATCCAAAGACAGAGGAATGAAAAATGACAAGAAGTCTGAAAAGGGTATATCCAAATCCCATGGGAAATCTAAGACTCCTGGAAAGTCTAAGGAAACATGTTAGAACTGTGGTAAGTCTGAGCACTTCCATAAGGACTGCAAAGAGCCAAAGAAGAAGAAGAAAAGCCCAAATTCAAATTCTAATAAATCTAAAGATGGCAATGCTTTGGTCGCAGCCTTGGCCACCCATGCATTTGATGATCTGTGGCTGATTGACTCAAGTGCTTCTTTTCACATGACCTCTCATCGAAGTTGGTTCTTAAAGTATAAGGAGTTCAATGGTGGGAAGGTGTACCTGGGTGATGATTCTCACCTAGAGATAGTTGGATGAGGAAGACTCACTATCAGATTCCCTAATGGACAAGTAAAGGGGATCAACAGGGTAATGCACATCTTGAGTTTGGTATGAAACCTTTTATCTATAAGTATGCTAAATGATGCTGGTGTGCAAGTTGTTTTTTTGAAAGATGGATGCAATATGATTAGAGGATCTATGGTGGTTGCGAAAGGTACTAGGAGAGGTACCTTGTTTCAGCTAGATGCTTGCACTTCACAGTGCAATAGTTTTTCTATCTTCAAGAAGAGAGTAGCAGTCACTTCATCTCCACCATCTGAACCATTAGTGAAGAAGTCTGTGGTAATGGGTTCTAATGGTAGTGCAGCTAGTGTACCTAAGGGTGCTAACACTTTGGAAGGAAAAATTCCTACAGAAAAGACAATGATGTGGAATATGAGATTTGGCAACATTGGTGAGAAGGGTCTCAGAACCCTGAAAAATAAAAACCTCATTGAAGGGATAAATGATTGTAATCTCAAGTTTGACTTTTGCGAACACTGTGTTTATGGTAAGCAAAATCATGTTCAGTTTTACTCCAGTTCTCACAATTCTTCTAGTATTTTGGATCTTATCCATTCGGATGTGTTTGGTCCTGTTAAAGTTCCTTCACTCTCCAAATATATATATTTTGTATCTTTTGTAGATGATTACAGTAGAAGGACATGGATTTATTTCCTTAAAAGCAAGACCCAAGTTTTTCAGTTGGTTCAAGGAATTTAAAGCTCTCATAGAGAATTAGACTGGTAAAAGAAGTAAGTGTGTGAGAACTAACAATGGTGGTGAGTTTTGTTTGGAAGAGTTTGAATAGTTCTATAAAGAATGAGGGATTGAGAGGTATAAGACAACTCCTTATACCCCACAACAAAATGGAGTTTTAGAAAGAATGAATAGGACACTGATGGAGAAGGCTAGGAGTATGCTTTGTGGAGCTGGCCTCGAATAAAGGTTTTGTGCGGAAGCTGTGGCCACTGCTTTCTATCTGGTTAAGAGATCTCCTAGATCAGCTCTTATTGGTAAGACACCCATGGAGATATGGTCTAGTAAGAATCCTTCAGTTAGACATCTTCATGTTTTTGGTTGTGAAGCTTATACACATGTGCCTAAGGAGATAAGATCTAAGTTGGAAAACAAGGTTGTAAAATGTATCTTCATTGGCCATAGTGTTGAATTTACTACTTAAATTATGGCTTCCTCTAGTTTATTATCCCAATGGTCCAATTTTACTTTTTTCCCTTAAAATTTTATGAGTTCTCTCTTTCCAGATTTCCCAAATTTTCATAGAGGGAGATATGATCCATAGACTACCAAAAAATATTGAGGATTATAGTTTTGGTTATCCTTGAAATAATGTTGTGATATCATTAGGAAGAGATGATTTCCAACCTAATCTAGCACATAGCCATTTCCAACACTTTTGTGCAAAGGGACATCCAAAAAAAATATGATTTATGAATTCTTCTTTTTTCTCACATAAAACACATATTGATGGACCATAAAAACCAACTTTTCTAAACCATTATGTTGTTAAGATTTTACCTTGTAAAGCTGCCTAAGAAAAGATCCCTGCTTTCGAGAGACAAAGCTTGTTTGAACATATATCTACTAGGATGTCAATTTTTTAGAATCTTTTTATTTCCACAATGGTTCTATATCCATCTTCAAAATTATAACTACTTTTTTTCACCCATTCTAGATTATTTCATCCTCTCCTTCTATTAATGTGAGTAATCTATTTTCTAGTATATTCCTCAACTGCCTTATGTCTTTTAGTGGTAAATTCAAATCTTCACTTTTTTTCCTTTGCCATCTGATAAAGATGTTTGTGTCTAAAGAAATATAATCCCTAATAAAATTGCCCCAAGAAATTTCACATTTTTCTCTTACCCTTCTTGTATCCATTTGATTATCTATCACTACAGATAACCACCCTAAGATTCCGTCTAGAATATAACTTTACTTCCATCCACTACATTTCACAAAATTTGATTAGTGATGATGCTCTTGTAATAGTAATTCTTTTATTTTCAATAGCTATTTTCAATATGAGCAATTCCTATATATAAACAACTTGCACCGCCTTAAGAATGATCTTCAAGTTGCTTTCCTGAGATAGTATTGTAAGATATGAAAATTAGAAGTAAGAGAGAATAATAAAGAATCAAAACACTCAACAACTAATAATATAAACTACACACATGATTGAACTGAAAAAGAAAAACTTAAACAATAAGGAAACAAGGAAGTGCAAAACCTCCTCAAAACCGAATCTAAGCTCCCCTTTTTGATGTGTTCATGCTTATGGATGTGTGCTCAAGATTGTTAGGAATAAGGTGTCTCAACCTTGTATATTTCCTTACATTTGATATTATTTGTTTTGTATTTAATTGTTTGCAAATAATGTATTTAAGTTTGATATATATTCTGTCATTTAGTTGAGTGGACATGTTGTGTTTTCACTCCACTTGGAAGATGACAAGGATGATCAAACTTGGTCTAGGTGAATAGAGGTTATTTGCCAATTGTCTGAACTTTGGACAATGTGTAAGGTAATCATGACTGAAATGGTTATGATGGATTCCTATGATGGTCATTAATATTTGTAAGAGCTAAGTGTAAAATATTTGATGATAGGTGAAGACATGCAAGACATGTGGCAACTGATTATGTTGAGTATTGTACACTCTTCTATAATGTGTGGGGTTTGGGGCATTGCCTTGAAATTTTTTGGGTTTCCTATTTTTCTGGAGAATGGTAAAACCCTAATACATTTATCTTTGGAAGTTTCCCTAAAAAGGGAAGTGCATGATATAAGCATTTCTGGGTTACAAATCGCAGAGTGAAGTTAGTGTATTGTTGGAATGTTGTTATGTTGCCAGATTTGTCTTCAACTGTCGATTATCTCATGAAAGAACTTGCATTTAAACTGTATTGTAAACAGAAATAGTTTTGATTAATACATTGTGCAGGTTTTGGAGTGCTGGGTAAATCATTGTGTCATTCTCATTTTTCTATGTATGCATGTTATTGTATTATCATTCTATAATTGATAAGCGTTAAATCTGAATTTACATGATCCTCTTACTAGGAGTTTAGCGTAGGGAGCTATTTTCCGCACACTTAGTTTCCTTTCAATTGTTATCAGAACCTAGCTAGTTTTGGTTCTATTTGTTAGGGTATGATTTTTTTGAGCTAATATCTAGTTCAGTGGGAGTATTGTTGCAAAGTATTCATAACCTTATTGTAGGAAGAGATGGCAGGTTCTTCATACAGTAGAATGGAGGTGGAAAATCTCAGTGGCACAAATTTTGAGTTGTCAAAACTCAAGATGGAAGACATGCTTGTAGACCATGATGTATGGGAGGTGGTTGCAAATGATATCAAACCAGTAAACATGCCTCAAGAAGATTGGGATCTCAAGGATCAAAAAGCTAAGGGTCTCATTAGACTCTGTCTAGCAGATTCTGTTATTTTGAATGATCTCGAGGAGAAGACCACAAAGAAATTATGGACATGGCTTGGGTCTATGTATCAGGCCAAGTCCTTGGTGAACAGATTATTCCTGAGAAATAATTTGTATTCTCTGAGAATGGAGTAAGGAGGATCAGTTGTAGATCACCTGAATGCATTTAACATACTGATTACATAGTTGACATCAATCGGTGTCAATTTGGGGGAGGAAGATCGATGTATGACCATGCTATGTTCCTTTTCAGATCCATGGGACCATCTTGTGATGGCTCTTGGGAGTAATATTGTCACTTTCCAAATGGATGATGTGGTGCCTTAGCTGTTATCTGAGGAGATTCAAAGAAAGACCTTCGATTCAACCAAGGAAGCCCTTGTTGTTTGCCATAGATCCAAAGACAGAGGAAAGAAAAATGACAAGAAGTTTGAAAAGGGTATATCCAAATGCCGTGGGAAATCTAAGACTCCTAGACAGTCTAAGGAAACATGTTAGAACTGCGGTAAGCCTGGGAAATTATGTAAGGACTGCAAAGAGCCAAAGAAGAAGAAGAAAAGATTTGATTAAGATTTTGATAAATCTCAAGAAGATGGCGATGCTTTGGTCACAGCCTTGGCCACTCATGCATTTGATGATGTGTGGCTGATTGAATCAAGTGCTTCTTTTCACATGACCTCTCATCGAAGTTGGTTCTCAAAGTATCAGGAGTTTGATGGTGGGAAGGTGTACCTGGGTGACGATTCTCACCTAGAGATAGTTGGACGAGGAAGATTCACTATCAGATTCCCTAATGGACAAGTAAAGGGGATCAATGGGGTAATGCACATCCTGAGTTTGGAAAGAAACCTTTTATCTATAATCATGTTGAATGATGCTGGTGTGCAAGTTGTTTTTTTGGAAGATGGATGCAAGATGATTAGAGGAGCTATGGTGCTTGTGAAAGGTACTAGGAGAGGTACCTTGTTTCAGCTGGATGCTTGCACTTCACAGTGCAATATTTCTTCTGTCTCAAGGAAGAGAGCAACAGTCACTTCATCTCCCCCATCTAAACCAGCAATGAAGAAGTCTATGGTAATGGGTTCCGATGGTAGTGCAGCTAGTGTACCTAAGGGTGCTAACACTTTGGAAGGAAAACTTCCTACAAAAAAGACAATGTTGTGGAATATGAGATTTAGCCACATTGGTGAGAAGGGCCTCAAAACCCTGAAAAATAAAAACCTCATTAAGGGGATAAATGATTGTAATCTTGAGTTTGACTTCTGTGAACACTGTGTTTATGGTAAGCAAAATCATGTTCAGTTTTACTCTAGTTCTCACAAGTCTTCTAGTATTTTGGATCTTATCCATTCAGATGTGTTTGGTCCTGTTAAAGTTCCTTCACTCTCCAAATATGTATATTTTGTATCTTTTATAGATGATTATAGTAGAAGGGCATGGATTTATTTCCTTAAAAGCAAGACAATTTTTTCAGTCGGTTCAAGGAATTTAAAGCTCGCGTAGAGAATCAAACTGGTAAAAGAATTAAGTGTGTGAGAACTGATAATGGCGGTGAGTTTTGTTCGGCAGATTTTGAACAGTTCTATAAAGAACAAGGGATCGAGAGGCATAAGACAACTCCTTATACCCCATAGCAAAATGGAGTTTCAGAAAGAATGAAAAGGACACTAATGGAGAAGGCTAGGAGTATGCTTAGTGAATCTGGCCTTGAACAAAGGTTTTAAGCTGACGTTGTGGCCACTGCTTGCTATCTGGTTAATAGATCTCCTAGATTAGCTCTTGTTGGTAAGACACCCATGGAGGTTTGGTCTGGTAAGAAGCCTTCAGTTAGACATCTTCATATTTTTGGTTGTGAAGCTTATACACATGTGCCTAAGGAGAGAAGATCTAAGTTGGAAAACAAGGTTGTAAAATGTATCTTCATCATCTACAGTGTTGGTGTGAAAGGATACAAGCTTTGGGATCCTGTGATTGGTAAGGTGTTGTATAGTAGAAATGTTATTTTTAGAGAGCTAACACCTTCTCATATTTTGCTACAGCTGTAACACCCCAAAATTGGCATCTTACAACCCTAACCAATTTTGTTGCATTTGTCATTCTTTTGAATCATCAAAATCCTATTGTACTAGGCAATTCTGAGTTTTGACTGACTCTACTCGACCTAAGTGTCAAATGCAAAAAATCCTAAATCTGCATTAATCATACATTATATTTAATTCCTAAATATCTATTGGCTAAAAAAACCCTATGATTGAATTAATTTAATTATAAAGTCCTAGCACTTTAAATAAATTAAATTCACCCCTTTTAGCTAAAACACATAAAAAGGAATTAAATAATATTTAATTGTTAAATAAATATCCTCATTTCAATAATTGAATTTAGTTATTCAAATAATTGAGAAAAACACAGTTATGAGGTCATACTCTATTTAATTAATTAAATATTGTCTCAAAAATCTTCTCTCTGTTCAGAAATAGATATTTTGAAATAACTATGCTTTAAAGAGAAAGAAAATAGTTAAAAGCAAAGGGAAAACAATTTATTGTTTTCTTTTAAATAAAGCTTTCTACTTTGAACTGCCTTTTCTATATGTTTTATTTCAAAAAGGAAAATTTCTATTTTGAGCAGGTTCTCAATCTATAAATGAACTCCCATCTCTCATTCAAAACCCCAGTCATTTTTATGCATTATTAGAATATTTAATTGTTGCTGCACTTTATCATCTCATTTCTAGTTAAAAGCTTTCATTTGCAATAGAATAATTTCAATTTCTTAGAATAATTGCATTGAAATCATATCTTAGATTAATCTTGCATCTTTCAATTCTTAGAATAATCTTCCATTTGCATCATATTTATGGAGGAAAATCCTTCATTGTTATATTGGTCTATGGTTGTGAGACTCTTGTTCTGAGAGCTATTTCGAAACTCCATCTAGATAGAAGGCAACAAGTCGAATCATACAGGCATGCATGATGAATAACTCATATTCACTTTTGTATGTGGCTGATGAACAAGGACTATGTTGAAGTGTATGGTTGAATACCAAGGCTAATTTTACCACATACATTTTTGGCACCCACCATGGGGCTTAAAATTTTACTTTCTGGCCTCATTTTTTACACTTTTGATCAATTCTGGTTTTCGTCTGGATGGCTCAATAATGAAAATTCAAGCAAAATTTCTCACATAACCATGCGAAGGTTTGTAAGTATATGCATTTCTTCATGTGATATGCTAGGATTCTTTGCACAAATTGTGATACTTCTTCGCACAACATTTGACTCCAGTGACTTTTAAAATTGCAATTTTGATCTTTGTTTCTGCTATTGTTTCTGACGACTAATGTTTGTTGTTTGTTATTGACTATGTTTTTTTGGTTTGTATCTTTAAAATAGCTTAACATTGGTTTGTAGGACACTAAGATGAAGAAAGGAATTATAAAATACTAACATATTTAATGCAAGATGCTTGTCGAAGACATACGTGTTTTCACAAAACTCTCATGTCTATTTTTAGTAGTTAGAACACACTTCGGTTGGTGCTTAAAATGAATCATTGTCTTGCGTGATTGAAGTGTCTTCTAGATTGTACTTCCAAGAACTATATGAACACATCCTCTCCCCTTTCCTTTATGGATCTTGGGTGTAAGAGAAATTCATATGATTCTTCTAGTGTGGCTACCTCCCAAGTGCTTTAGCAGAGCCAGTGAGAGTGGATGCCCAACTGGTAACAAGCTAAAGCCAAGCCCTTCTGAACTGGTATATAAAAAATTCCATTGTGATTAATCTCACAATGGATAGGTATGAATTCATTGTGGCAACCAAAATCTCCTCCAGTACCCTAGTGGTGCGTTAAAGTCCTGATATTTTTAAGGTGAAATCCTTGCTTTGAAAGGATTGGGAGAGCCCCCTATATTAGGAAAATGACTTGATCACAACCACCTGAATGGATTTCCTTACTACAAACTGTTGTTCTAGTTTCCAAAAACCCTCTATCTATTGGCACAGAAGGTTAGAGACTGACTAAGACACCCACACTTTTACGGCTCTTAGTAGAGACAACAGCCCTTTGGGAAGCAATTCCTTCGGGGTTCGAAGCTTGGTGTGCCTGAGAAGTGAGTGCACATGTAAGGAGGAGCCCATGCCTCCAAGCTTCTAATTTTTTTGCTAAGACTAAGCATAGATGAACTTTAGTTCAAGTGGAGATTCAACAGATACTGCCCTGGCTATCCTAGGATTGTGATGTGTCTATTCTAGTACTACAAACATTCTTCTTAATGTGTTTTGTGTGGGTGTATCACTTAAACAATCAAAATGATCTTCAAATCACACAAAATGTCAAACTTGACCATGTCCAAAACAATCTATAACTCAAACTCTCTATCATAAAATAGTATGATTTTGTCTCGGGAAATGTAATCTGGTCTTAACTATCTAATTCTGTAGACTTTCATTTGTCAAAACTGCCTAGTTTTGCACGACATTCTGTCATCTTCACATCATTATCTGGGAAACTTTGCGTGACACTCTAGAAATTGTCACATGACATTTTGCAATATTGCTATTATTTTGTTCACCAGTCTATCATCAAACTTCGCGTGGGACTACATAATTTCATGGGCACTTGTGAGAATTTTTGCGTAAGAAACCACTTCTTCGCATGAGTCTAGAGATTTTTTTATCAAAATAGAAAGCAATTTCCCATCTGTTAGGTGTGCCTCTATTAAAACTGGTCTCTGATCTGGGTCTATTTATCTGCCTTCTATCTTCACACAGTCAAAAACTTGGTTTCTTGGGTTGAAGATTACGTGATTCTTTCTTAAACTGGTCTCGTCTCATATTTTTTGTTCTATTTCCACTTTGTCATCATGCCTTGTGTCACAATATTCATCTCTTGGTTGTTCTAGCCTCATTTCTGACAATTTTCACCAAGGATACTTCACCTCTTGGCACTTTCTGTGCATTTTACTTTGAGACAGTTTCAAGTTTGATCCTAGTTCACATCCCTTGTTCAATATTTGTCTATGACTATTACAACTCAAAGTGGCAGAACATTCCCTTCAATCAATCAAGATGAATCTATGCTTTCCACACCATTTCCAGCCACATCTAGTTAGGAATCATCTTGATCTCCCTCTCTGGTACTTCTACCTTACATCAAACGTTCATTTCTAGTGGATTTTAGTCAAGTTCAAAATCCTTTGTTCCAAGAGGAACCAAATTCTGAAAACACTCAACTTTCTCTTACTGAGTCTTTACACTTTGAACAATTGTATTATAGCAAGATGGTAGATCATAACCAATTAGGTGAACATAGCAGAGATGATCTCTCTAAAACTAGGGGTAAATTCCTTTTTCAAGACCCCCCAATATTGAGGAAACAAAAATTATCCAAGTAGATATCATGAATGCTCGTGCCAATAAATATTTCCGTAGGATGATGGAAATTCTCCTAGCTAAGGAAAAAGAGAAATACCTTCTCGAACTAGCCAATCAAGGGGCTAAGCTACCTGCTGACTACAATGTAGAGATTCTTGTCACTAAAGAGGAAGAAATAAAAAATTCTTGGTTACACAAATAAGTCCAAAGTATGCAAGAGAAACTCTCTCAATTCTTGAAGGAGAAAGACAAACCTACTACACAATTCATGCTGGAAAGCATCAGTCCTTTCCTGTTTGACAAGAGTCTATGTATGCCTCTTTTTCCCAAAGGAGTTGAACTTCTAAAATATGATAAATACTTGGGCATCTTATCCTTAGGATCATTAGAGAGAGTTTGGTGCTCTCTCTATGGAGTTTATACATGACACAACTTATCTCATGTGTCTCTTCCCATGTATTTTGGGTGGGTCAGCTATGGAGTGGTTCTCTAGGCTACCAAATGGCATTAAAACTTTTGACGAAATTGCCAATTTATTTCTACAACACTATTCTCACAACATCCAACATCTGGTTCACATCTAGGACCTTTGCAACTTGAAAAAAAATCATGGGGAATCCTTCTTGACATTTCTCCAAAGGTGGAGACAAATGTTTACATGATATTCTCAGAAAATACTCAAATCCAAAAAGTTGAATATCTTTTTAGACAATCTTCTTCCCAACTTTGGGTATGAAGTATAGCTTCAAGGTCCGCTAACCTTCGATGATATGATTAAGAAAACTATGAGAATTGAGACATTTATGATCAAGAAAGGAGAATTGACCTTACATAAGGAAAATAAACAAGGGTTTTCCTCCTCAAGCAAAGATAAATCCAAATTTCCCAACAAGAACCAGAATGTTGTGAATGATGGAGTTGTAGACAATGTGACTCCCAAGCCTTCAAAGGTTGCTTTTAATCTCACCACCATAATGCAAGCTGCCAAGGCCACTGAATAGACTGCAATAGAATTCAAGCTGACTACTTCATGTTTTTCTGGCTCTAAACCTTGGGCTCCTAGACCCAAGCGTGAATTCACTCCTTCAGGAGAATCTCTTGATGGGGTTTACAAAACTCTCTTGGACAACCACTTACTTACTCCACTAGATAATTTATGACATTATGATCCACAACCAAGACCTTCTTGGTGGAAGGAATCTTCTTATTGTCATTTTCACTAAAACAAAGGTCATAAAATGGCTACTTGTCTTAAATTGCGGTATAAAATCTAGGATCTCATCGATAGTGAAGTTATTGTTGTGGGAGGTCACAACAAGAACTCAGACCACCAAGCTTTTAAAGATCCATTTCCTCCTCATGGGAAAGGTGAGTCATCTAAAGGCAAAAATACTGATGCCAAGGTCAACTATACATACACCAATAATGACAATGTCATTAATATGGTTGAGCCTGTTGATGTTGAATACTGTAATGTCATCATTCTCAAAGGAAGAGAAGATACTCCCAAACCCAAAACTCCTTTAATTTTGCTAGGGTCTACACCTCAGTCCTTTAAATAAGACCAATCTCAAGTTAGTGAAGACATTGTTACTCAATCTCGTGCTAAGATCATCATCAAAGGCCCTGAGCCTTCTACGTCTATACCAACAGAACCTATAGACAAAACTATTGTTGGATCTGCCAATAAGAATCCAAAATTAGGTTCCCCATCTAATGCTGCCAATTAAAACATTCTAGAATAATTACAATGTACTAATTCTTAGATCACCATCTTCGAGCTACTAAAAATTTCCCCTGCTCACAGGGAGATCCTTGACAAAGGCTTCACTGAGGAAAATGTCCCAAAAGATCTTGATCTCAACCAGTTTCAATCCATAGTAGGTCACTTGACCTCCTCTCATTACCTATCTTTCTCTGAGGAAGATGACCATTCTTTGAGTCACCCGCATAATAACCCCTTGCACATTGAAGTCATGATTGGTCCAAAGCATGTTTGGTGTGTTCTCATAGACAATGGTACTGGCCTCAATATTTGCTCTGCTAGCTTCCTTACTGAGTTAGGCTACGACAAATATTGCATAGATGCTTGAAAAAAGATTACTATTAAAGCATATGATGAAGAAGAACATAAATCTAAGGGGCTAGTTGTGTTCCCAATCAAAGTTGGTCCTGTTGAAAGAGATGTTATCTTTCAAGTCTTTGACATTCCTTTAGCATACAATATTCTATTGGGAAGGACATGGATCCATGAAATGTAGGTTGTCCCTTCAACATACATTAGTGCATTAAATTCCCATTCCAAGGGTCTGAAGTGACTATACCTGCTAATACACGCTATGATTGCAACACACTCACAAAATCTGGTGACATCTTTGTGCCCACCAACAGAGCATCCGTTGAGCTCTTTGAGACTAAACTAAAAGAAATGGAAAAGGGTCTGACACTCAAGGAAACTGGTATGGGAGGATATTAGATTGAACCAATGCTATTTGTTACATCTCTGCCTTTGTCTGCATGTTCTTTCGAGAGACCTTCTGAACGCACTAAACCTTCTACAGTTTCTCCTCCAACAAAATATGGTGGTACCTTTGTACAAGCCATAGTACCATTAGAAGAAAAAGCTAAAAATAGGGCCATCAAAGCCTGGATCTATAAAGGAGAGGACACTTCTAAACAAACCACTCCATCTTATGACATAAATCATGAACAGTATGGTAAAGGTCTAACTATTATGCAATGTTTTGGGTAGAAAGGAAATGTTCCTATAGGTGTGAACCATAAGGGGTTGATTGCACCACTTGAGGCTATTGGTCACCCAACACCTAACTCTATAGGTATAGGCTTCAAGAAGCTCACATTTCAACTAGGGATAAACCAATTTGTACCTCACATAGATCAACAATCAACACCTAAAGAGACAGCTACAACTTAAGAGTCCAAAGACAACTCAAAGGAAGACTACTTCCCTTGTCCCATTCCTCTAGATTTGGAAGCATTCTTTGCTGATATAGATGAATTTATACCATGTGTCAGTATAGTCATGACTGACAATGATTCTAATAAAACCACTCAACTTTCTCCATTAAACTACGAGCGGTGGAAAGAAATGCACATTGTCAATTCAGGTCATCAGGGTTATTTGTAAATACCAAGACACTTTCAAGAGTGGTTTGAACAGGAATCCTAGCCACTCCTCACTTTACAAGAAATAGAGGATGCTACAAGAAATGATAAAGAACATATGTCACAAAGTGCTTATCTCACCATAGCAAAAGTTTTAGGTAGAACCCACCCAAACTGGGGACAGAGGGTTGATTTTACTCATGTTCTTGATATGATGCCTAATGATGAAATAGAGTCTCATGAATATGAGTTTGAGATCTTGTCATATGCCACCTCTAATAGAGATATAGATACAATTCACACGCATGAAAACCTTCTCAATGTAGGTGAAGGGTCTAGTGTCAGGTTAAATGAGTTTGACTCCATAGATGTTAATGTGTCATCTACTATGGTCGCTAGGAATCAAAGGAATTTGACTACACCTGTGGATGAGATCACTCTAGGTCTCAACTTTCTTGTTCGTTCTTTCGATGATTATACCATGAATGCACTTGAACCCATCCCTTCTCTTTCACTCTGCCATCCTGAGCTTATAGACTTAAACTCTCCCTCCCCATCTAATGAAGTCCTTACGTTCCAGAATGATTATTCTCTTGCCTGTTACCTCCATCCTATCAAACCTATAACATCCTCCACTAGTGAAGAAAGTGTCAACATGACCGAGGCTGATATCAAGTATCTTAGTCAAAAAATCCAAAGAAGAAAAAATAGGTGCTCTGACGGTGAAAACCACATTGTGGCAGTGTTGAAGCCTAAAAAAGTAAAAATAAAGGACGTATCCAAGGGTGAAAACCTCTTTGAGGCACGTAAGGATGTGATACTTGATACACTTCCAATTCATTTCCAGGAATGATCATCTGTGCTAATTGAGCCCGCTCAAACAGTCAACTTGGGAACTAAAGATGAACCTTAGATCAGTCATTTGGCACAATCATTATCTGAGGCAGAAAGAGAGGAATTCACTACATTCTTCCGGAGTAAAAAGATAAACTTTTCATGGAAATATTTAGACATGCCAGGATTAGACCCTAATCTAGTCATGCATCACCTGTCCATTGCACTAGGTGCCAAGCTTGTTAAGCAAAAGCTTCAAAAAATGCATCCACATGTGGCTCTACTTGTCAAAGCTGAATTGGAGAAACTTCTAAAGGCAATATTTATCAGAGTCATTGATTATGCAGAATGGATCTCTAACATTGTTCCACTCTCAAAACATGACAAATCTATTTGAGTATATACAGAATTTAGTGATTTGAATAAGGCATGTCCTAAGGATGAATTTCCCTTTCCCAATATTGATATGATTGTAGATTTGACAATGGGATATTAAATGTACTCACTAATGGATGGTTTCTCTAGATACAACCAGATAAATATCGCGCCAAAGGACCAAGAAAAACTTCTTTCACATGTGCATGAGGCACTTTCTGTTGGAATGTCATGCCCTTTGGGCTCAAAAATGTTGGTGCTACATATCAGAGAGTTGTCACCACCATATTTCATGACATGATGCACAAAACAATGGAGGATTATGTTGATGACACTTTGGCCAAGAGCATGCAATGAGAGAAACATCTTGTGAATCTAGGTCCTATATTAGATTGCATGGAACAATTTAGTCTGAGGCTTAATCCTAAGAAATGTGCATTTGGCATAACCTTTGGAAAATTGCTTGGTTATATTATCTCTGCAAAAGGCATCGAGGTGGATCCTGTAAAAGTTCAAGCTATCATGGAGATGCCTCCACCAAAGAATATCAGACAAATGAGAGGACTTCAAGATCGACTATAGTCTATTCGGCGCTTTATCTCACAATTGGCACACAAGTCACAACCATTCACCAAGACTTTACACAAAGGATTGACTTACCAATGGAACAAAGAATGTGATAAAGGGTTCACACAAATCAAACAGTACCTTGCAAACCCGCCAATCTTGATGCCTCCTATTCATGGGAAGCCACTTATACTTTATATCTCTACTACAATACATCATTGGGCATCCTATTGGCTCAAGAAGATTATCACAACAAAGAAAGGGCTATCTATTACATTAGTAGAACTATAGTCTCATATGAAACAAAATATTTTTCTATAGAGAAGGCTTGCCTTGTAGTAGTATTTGCTTCACAAAAACTGCAGCACTACATGTTGGCTCATACTACCCACTTTATTACTAAAATTGATCCTCTAAAATATTTTCTCAGTAAAGCTAACCTCACAGGTAGACTAGCTAAATGGGTCATGCTTCTCAGTGAATTCAATATTGAATATGTAGAAAGAAAATCCATCAAAGGGAAAGTGATTGCAGATCAGTTGGCAGAAGCACCTCTAATAGATCATCAACCATTGAACATCAAATTTCCAGATGAGTCCATATTACTTCTTACACATTGGTCTTGGACTGTGTTCTTTGATGGTTCTTTTACCCAATAGGGGTTAGGTGTTGGGATACTTTTCATTACCCCTCAAAGGTACTCTTTACCAAAAGCATATAAGATTTTGTTTCCTTGTACAAAAAACATTTTTGAGTACAAAGACTTAATCAATGGTATCAAGATCACCCTTGAGTGGCGAGTGGATGAGCTCAATGTCCTTCGAGATTCATATTTAGTCATCAATCAAGTAAATGATATCTATCAAACAAAGGATGACAAGCTGGTGCCTTATAAACGGTTGGTTGATGACCTTAGAAAGTATTTTGTTCACATCACATTTCAACAAGTTCCCAGGGAAGATAATAAAGCAGCAGATGCAATGGCTACTCTTGCTTCCATGTTACAGATGCCAGAAAATGATTTCTGACATGAATTCCTAGTGGAGACATTACACTACCTAGCCTATGATTCCCCTAATTCTCGAATGATCTGTTATGTCATTAGACATGACTCATCTCACTACCATCATATCTACTCCTACCTTTGTGACCAGATTGTTCTATACACTTACACCCAGAATGAAAAACGTCACTTAATCTGTAATGCTTCATGGTTTGTCATCATAGCTAATGACTTGTATAGGCATGGTCTAGACGGTACCCTCCTTAGGTGTTTAGAACCTGATGAGTCCAAACATGTGTTAGTAGAGGTGCATGAAGGAATCTATGGGTCTCCCTCTAATGGCCTGACACTGGCCTATAAACTTATTAGAGCTGGTTACTATTGGCCAGATATGGAAAAATAAGCTACACAATTTCCTAAGTCTTGCAAACAGTGTCAACTACACGGTAATCTAATTCATGCTCCAGCCAAGGAGCTTATTCCCTTCATTAATTTATGGCCATTTCAACAATGGGCCTTTGACTTGGTGGGTTAGATTTATCCCTCATCCTCAAACAAACATAAGTTCATCATCACAGATACAGACTATTTTACCAAGTGGGTGGAGGCTGTCCCTCTCACCGTTGCCAATGGAAAATCAGTAGCTATGTTCATTCTCAACTACATCATCTGTAGGTATGGTGTACCCTCAACAATAATCACTGATAATGGGGGGCAATTCAAAAACAAGGATTTGACAGAGCTATGCTCTAAGTTTAAAATTACTTAGCATTGGTCTTCCATCTATTATCCTCAGGGTAATGGATAGGAGAAAGAATCCAACAAGACAATCCTTAAAATCCTGGATCGCATAGTGCATAAATCTGGATGAGATTCACATCTCCAGATTAATCTAGCTCTCTGGGCACATAGGACAAGCATAAGAACACCAATAGGGACTATTCCCTATGCTTTGGTTTATGCAGTAGATGTTGTGTTACCAATTGAGGTTGAGATTTCTTCTCTATGAGTCTCTCTAAAAGGCCTCATTGCTGATGACGATAATAGAATATCTTGGCTACAAGAGCTAGAACTACTCGATGAACATCAACAAGTGGCTTTTGATCACCTTAGAGCATACCAAAAAAGGATGTCCATGAGCTATAACAAGAAAGTTTTCCCAAGGGAATTCCAAGCGGGTGACCTCGTTCTGAGGGAGAACCCTAAGAATCAACAACATTCGATCTAGAAAAGAAAATTTGAACTAAATTGGCTTGGTCTGTATATTGTCATTGTAGTGTTTGGGTCTGGCACTTATCAAATTTCTACTACTAAGGGAGAATAACTCAAAGAGCCCATCAACTCTCTTCATATGAAATGGTTCTGTAAAGTGTTGGAAAGGGGTAAGAAGATTATGTGTTAATTGTTGTTTTATTTGCTTAGAGTGTGTTGAGTTCCTTAAACCTACTTTACACTTAATTGAATTGTATTGATTATGTATTGCAATTGTAACTAAGGAGAAGATAAGATGTTCCACCTTTATCCCCAAATGCACAAATGAAAGATCCAAGTTGATCAACTCAAAAGAGGGATTAATGCACAAATGAATCAACCATTCGGAAAAGAGAACAAAGAGGGAGATCTTAAATTCTATTAATTGATTAAATGAATATGTTTTATTATAGTAATTGAAAAGGATAGAAAGAAGAACCAACCTTACAAAATTCCAGATCAAAGAATGTTGTTTTTTGAGGTCTATAGATTGTTTCTAGAAAAAATGAAAAACGATCCCAAACCAGAACACAGAGATGAACAAAACCCAGAACTCATTTCTTGATCTGATGTCATCTTATGAAAAAGGTCAACCTTGACCCACAAATGTCAACCCTAACCCAATAATGTCAACCCTAACCTGCACAGCTCTGACAAAGAATATGTTTGTGTCGTCCAAAAGAAAGCCGAAAAGGGTATCCAGATTTGGTCTCAAATCCGTAGTCCCGAACCTGTACCTATAAGAAAAAGAGGTTTTTTTGTGTTAGAACTAATATTTCCTTGGTTGAAAATATGTAATTAAAAGGATAAACCAAGGTATCCTTATTTTTATTTGTCCTCTAGTCCAAGTAGGATGACATGTCACTATTTTATAATTCCTTTAATAAGGAAAATAGATATTCCTCCTGAAGAGGAATCACACATTTGTCACACACACAATATGAATGTGGCATCCATAGGAGAAGGGAGTTACATGCAAACTCCTCCACAAATCTCTACTTAAGAGATGTCTCTCACACACTTGCTTTAATAATCTTCTCCTCTCTCTCAATCTCTCATTGCTCTTATTATTGTATTGAGCTTATTGCTCTCATCCATAGGCTTTTTTGCCATATTCTTATTCACAAAGGGGTTTTTCTTTGTTTTTCCCCTTACCAAAATCTCTTGGCTCTTTTTTGGATTCTTTTAGTTTCTCATATGCTTGATAGTTGATCTTGACATCTTTATCTCACTTGTGGTTTATGGTAAAATCTTCTTGCATTTCATTTTCTTGGATTAGTTCATGTTTATGTTTTCATTCTTTTAATACTTCTTACAGTTTGTTATGGGGGAGGGGTTTGCCTTAGTCAAACCCCAATTTAGGAATTAACCTTGAAATCAATAAAGTATAGAATTCTAGCAAGTAGTAGAATTGAATCTAACAATGAAGCTATGATATTCAATAGATATGCAATTGTAATTCAAATGTATGCAAGTATGATAGATATGAAAGCTTGGAATTTAGAAACCATAAACCTCCATGACTATATGCTTGAAATACACCTTGAAGAGATGATGAAAGAGTCTTGAGGATGCACAAAGGATCTTGAAGGAAGATCACACCATCATAATGGCTAGATCTATGGCTTGAATGATAAATCTTGAATGCTTGAACCAAATCCCTTCAAAGGATTGAAAGCTTGAATCCTTCATCTTCAATGGAGAACTTGAATTCTTGAAAGGAAGACTTGAAGACCTTGATAACTTGAGAACATGTAGAACAATGGATGCTTGAACTTTTGCTTGATCACCTCTTATCACTTAGATGATGGTTCTTAGAGAAAATGAGAGGAGAAATCTTCCTTTTATATGAAACTAGGGAACTAACTTCTTAGGAGGCTGACATAGGATAATTAAATTCCAATTAGACCTATGCCCCTAGAAGAGGACCTATATTAAATATAATTTAAGAATCAACGCTTTGAAACCTGAAATAGCCGACCCAGAAGTGGGAAAACTAAATTTTGGATGACCCCCGACAACTAACAAGCTTCAAGTTTTGAAAGGGGGACCCTAGTCAGGGTCGAGGTCAACCCTAGCCTAGGTCAAGGTCAAGGTCAACCTTGACCCAGGGGGCCAACACCCCTGGAAAATATGCCAGGTGGGGTAGAAGGTGCGCGGAGAGGCCCAATCAGGGTCCTAAACAAGCACAGAAGTAGAGGATGATGCAAAAATGAGAGGATGATATGATGGAGGTCAAAAACATCCCCTAAGGAGGACTAAATGTTCTTAAAATGGAAGTGCTTCCATTTTAAGATAACACATTAAGCCCCCACTTTAGCGGGAGTACAAAAATTGAATGTGCTCATGGTTAAGTTAGAGGAAAAAGATCCTGGTGGATTGCAATGAGATAGAATATCACTAAGTCAGGGATATGAGCCCCTAAACCAAGGATTCTAACTCAACATACATACATAAAGATATGAAAGTAAAGAGGAGTCAAACATAGAAAACATACATGACTACATAAGTAAGAAAAGAACAACACCATGGATAACATAGCTTCATGATCTAATCCTACTAGCATGAAAGCGAAAGAGAGAAAAGAGAAAGTGATTACCTCACCTAGTAAGATGCCCACCTTACTATGAATCACCAAGGAGGGAGAGCCCCCAACAGGTTCACCCATAAACTATGCTTGTAATTATAAATGCATCTTCTGACGGCTTTTTGAAAATATTCATAGATCCACATTCTTGTATCACTATGGAATATAAAATGCTTGTCCATTCAGGATTTAGAAACTTATGTGCGTTAACTTTTGAGGACTTAGCATATCGTAAAAATAAAAAGGGTGTGTATCTCTTCAGGATTTAGAAACTTGTGTGTGTTACCTTCCAAGGATTTAGCAAAAGTAAAAAAGTAAAATTGCGTGTCTCTTCATGATTTAGCAACTTGTGTGCGTTACCTTCCAAGGATTTAGCATGCTACAAAATTTAAATAAATGTAAACTATAGTACAAGGGAGACCCTATATATGCCCCCTCCTTATCATGGCTACCCACTAGGTAGGATAAGGAATAGGTAGTGGATACCTACTTCACAAGGTAAGGAGATATCCCGCTTTACAACAATGTACACCATATTCTTAGTGAAGTGTATTGACCCTTGCATCTAAGAACATATATAATAGTGAAATGGATATGTCACTTATGGAAAAAGGATCCTCAAAGAGGAAGAGATCTTATCAACAAGAGCCCTACCAGAGAGGAGTGCTTAGGATAAAATGTCATCTTTGAAAAGCAAGAGGGGCCCAAGATTCAACCATCAAGCTCCTTGCAATGAAGTGGATGAGGAATCTTGAAATGAAGGATAACAAACTCTAACCAAAAAGAAAGGGCAAGAGTTTATAAAGAACATAATTTGAAAAATAAAGAAGAGGTACTGACCTAGGACAATCACCTCTCAAATAAGAGGGTATCAATGGTTAAAACATAGATCTTTATAAGGAAAATAATGTTTGCAACATAAACAAATGCCACTAAGCTAAGGAAAGTAGATCCTTAGATAGAGGTAGAAGGAGGAAATACCTTGCACCCCAGAGATGATGGCAAGGGATATATCAAATTATATCAACAAAGTTATAAAAATAAGAGATATCCTTATAAAACAGATGTCCTAGAAATAATATCATGAGTGTAGGAATTTATAAGGATAAAATGCAGAAAGAATAACCAATTATACTCAAAACAACATTCATGCTAAGAGGATAATGGATCCCATAAGACTGGAAGAGAATACCTCTTGCCCCCCAGTTTAAGAGACAAGAGGAGAAACATAGTCTAATTTGTAGAAGAATAAGGGGAATGCCCTATGTCAAAATTATGAAGAAATTGTAATACCACTCGGGAATAAGAAATAATTCCAAGAGAAGCTCTATCTCTACCATATAATTTGAAATGCACACAATCAGAAAGTAAATGTTTATTACTATTGTGGAAAGGACATTTGTACTTATGTAAAGAATTTTTTGGAATAGGTTTAAATTTTTCTTTCTTGGAATTCATTAACTGGACATACACTTTCTTAGCCACATCTTGAGGAGTATCAAGATGATCTAAGGTAGGTGTTGGAAGAAGAATATCACGAGGAGGATGATAGTTAATATCAGCCACATGAAATTGAGAAGATGAATAACCTATACCATGCATATCATATTTAGGAGATACATTAATCGGGTTTTTAATGCCATGTTCATTAACACCAAGCCCTAAACCCTTATAACCTTGTTTATCTACCATAGTGTATCTAGTTGTATACCTATCTTGCATAGCATCTATGGGAGATGATTGATTATGATGCTTATCAGAGAATGTTGTGTAAGGTGGAACAATGGTTTTAGGAGAAGTTTCTTTGGATTTCCCTTTATTATCACCATGGATAGGATAAGAAGGAGAAGGTAAATCTAGAAATTCTTGCACATCCTCATCTTGTACCGTAGTTTGAGCCTTAACAAAAGTATGAGAAGAACTAGCGATGGAAGATGGAAGAATAGGAGTGGGATTATTAGAAATGATTGGATTAGGAAGGTTAAGATTAGGATTAGGAAGATTAGGAAGATTAGGTAATGGAGTATCATCTACCAAACTCTTTATATAATCCAAAAGAGAAATAAGTCCACTACACAAATCCTTAATTAAAGTTTTGAAAGTAGGGAGACTAGTATTGGTCAATCTTAAAATAGCATAAGCAAGTGAAACATGAAGATTAACAAACATGATA
>MU224448.1:1408524-1427838 GCA_018584345.1 Thuja plicata
TGAACTTAGGGTTAGGTGGTTAAGATAGGTAAGGTTAGGGGTTAAAGGGAATATTAATGAATTGAATTATATAAATAATATATTCATTCAATAATAGGGGAATAGGGTTTTAATTAATTATTAAGCTATTGGTTGTTTTTAATAATTAATCAAGAATATAGATAATTAATTGAATTAATTAGGGCTAGGGGATGACATAGGTCAATTAGGTAATGCTTAATTACTTAGCTGATATGTCCTGAATGGCACTAAATATGATTAGATTTATTAATCAGATTTAGCTGTCTACATTTTGCCCCTCTTTGACATAGTGTTAGAATAACACTATTTTGAAGACATTTAAAACAATAGACGATGTGAAGATTTGGATGTAGGCAACAAAGTTTCCCTAGAGTAATGATTAGGATAGAGTTTGGATAGCATTACTAGGATGATGCCCCCTCCGGAGGGCGACAAGGAGAAAAGGCGAAGCCCTGGCGGCATCTCAAAAAGAGATGGCCAGGAGAGATAGGATAGAAGAAAAAGGATGGGGGGATAGAAGAGTGAGGGATGGGATGGTCATGTTTGCATCAAGGATGAAGGGTTAGGTGTGAGATGGGATTTGATTGGACTAAAAAGGAAATTTTATGCTGGGGAGGGGATGTGGGGGATTTTTTCTTGAAGCTTGAGAGAGGGGTATTCCAGGATGGAATACCGCCATGTAGTTGAGCACTTATTTTGATATAGCAATGCTAGAGACTATCCCAAGGTTACTAGGAACATGAGGCCTTATCACCAGTGTTACAGAGGACTCACACAACAAACATGCAAGAGTTGCCCCACCATCACACATGGGTCCCAAAAAAAACCGTGTAAATGATGCTGGAAAAGCCCACAAGAAAATGACATTTTCCAAGTGCAACATGCAAACCCAAATGGATTTCATACGTGCAAGGGTCATATCCGATTGACTCACAAGAAGAAAACAAAAAGATCAAGCTCCCTATCCTAGGTGCATCCATTTGCAGCGTACCATGATATAAATAATCATGGCAGCTTTGAGGAGGAGAACATTTGAAAGAGTCAGGAATGATAACCAAGAACCAAAATCAAATTTCAAGATCAAAAATTCAATAACAAGATGCCTTTTTCCAGAGAGATCAACAATATGGGATAATGATTGGATTGAGATTAGGTCAAGAGGAAGGGTACATCCTACAAGAACCCAGTGATGATGATGATCTAGATTTAGGTCAACGAGAGGAATGATACACTGTCAAGAACCCATTTCCAGAAAGATGATTGGATTTTGGTCAATGAGAGGAAGGATACACCGTCAAGGACCCATTTCCATGGAGAGGTCATGTGTGTATCTGACTAACCAAAAGATGTGATGATGATCAAATTTCTGAAAAAGGATGTTGTCATAAGGAACTTGCTAAAGCATGGGATTCAGAATGGAACTAGATCACTTTCTGTAAGGAGATCGACCAAGGACGTGAGATATGTACAAGCAGGACTAGATACAAGACTAGACTGACAAAGACACAATATTTAAAGGACTAAAGCTCAAGGGGATAGGAAAACATATATACAAATGGGATAGATGATTATATATAGGAAGGATATGTACAAAAGCTCAGGATGTAGGATAGGAGGACCAATGCTGACTGATGCGAGCGATAATGAAACATCTAGGAAATATAGGTAAGGATTAGGCCAAAGTGGAGTGGGATGAATGAGATGGAGGAGAATGATAGTTTGATAGATAATGATATGGCCCACTATGTGTGATGCCTAATTGCCAGGTTTTCACCACACATACTTGTCCAAGGTGCCTGATTGCCAAGTTTTCACCATTGGATGAGTGATTTCTCTTGATCTTTTTTTTTCTTATCTTTTTCTTCTTTTTGTTTTTTTTTTTCATTTTTTTTTTGTTTTTTTTTATATCATGAAGGTGTCTGTGTACCATATTTTCACCAAGACAATGAGTTTTTTAAGACTTTTTACAATGTTTTTTGGATTTTTTAGATTCATTGGAATAACTAATCAACTGCTAGGCATAGAAGCGCCTGAGATGAATGATATTGATTGGATCATTCAGGGGTTCTCCTTCAGAAGTAGATAACTGATATGCCCCAGAACCGAAGCATGTAGTGACAATATATGGGCCTTGCTAGGTAACTTCAAAATTACCCTTCTTTTCCTAATTAGCGCCCATTTTCTGAGTCTCTTTGAGCACAAAGTCCCCTACTTGGAACTGGCATGGGTGAATCTTCTTATTATAGCTTCACTCTAATTTGTTCTGATATACGACCAAGTGGTCATATGCTTTTTGGCACTTTTCATCAAGGAGATCAAGCTGTGTGAGTCTTGGCACTCTGTAGTCTTCATCTGTGATTAGGTCTTTGAGAGATACCCGTAAGGATGGTAGTTTGACATCAATTGGTAAGATAGCCTTGGCACCATAGAAAAGGGAATATGGAGTGGTGCCTATGGGAGTGTGAAAGGAAGTGTGATATGCCCAAAGGGAAGGATTAATTTGGAGGTGCTAGTCATGACCAGTATCATTAACAACCTTCTTTAGGATTTTTAGAAGTGTTTTGTTGGTTGCCTCAGCTTGGCCATTACCCTGTGGGAAATATGGGCTAGAGAAGTGATGATGGATGTGGAGATGCTCACATAGATCAACCATATGCTGATTTTCAAATGGTGAACTGTGACCTGTGAAAATGGTGGATGGAATGCTAAAGCGACAAATGATGTGGTATAGGATAAACTTGGAGATTTGGATGCCTATCGTAAGGGTAAGTGGGATTGCTTCAACCCGCTTAGTAAAGTATTTAGTTGCTATGATGATAAATTTGTGTCCCTCAGAGGACAGGGGAGTGATTTTACCAATGAGGTCAAAACCTCAACATGAGAATAGCCAAGAAGGCGCAATAGGATGTAGCTCTTGTGCTGGTGCATGGATCAAATTTGCATGTTGCTGACATGGTAAGCATTTTTTTACAAATTCACAGGCATCATGTTCCATAGTAGGCCAATAATACCTGACTCTAATAAGTTGTTTAGCTAGGACCATGCCACTTGTGTGGGCACCGTAGATTCCAGCATGCACTTCTCACAATGCCTAGGCAGCTTCAACTTCATCTAAACACCTAGAGATAACATTGTGATAATCACGACGATATAAGGTGTCAGATACAATGGTGTAGCAGGAAGCTCTTTGAATAAGGTTTTGGCGTTGGGTGTTTGTTAGATGGGGGGATATGATACCATTCTTTAGATAAGCATGGATGTCATAGTATCATGGGGACTAAGGACCAACCAAGACACAGACCCAATTAATGTCATCACTCTCATAAGTTGGCATGTGAAGTTGCTCAACCAAGAACCCCTACTGCATTACATCACATGGTATTTCTAGAAGAGACCCAATCATAGCCATTGCATCGGTAGATTTGTTTTGTAGACGTGGCACTTGGGTGATTTGTAGATTGATTAAATGCTCCTTTATTTTATCTACCATCTCTTTGTAAGGTAACAACTTATCATCTTTTGTTTGGAATTCATCTAACACTTGCTTTATGATTAGTTGAGAATCACCAAAGACTTGGATATCTATGATGTTCCACTAGATGGCCATGCTGAGTCCTGCAATCAGTGCCTCATATTCTACTATGTTTTTAGTGTAAGGAAATCCCAGTTTGAATGATTTTGGGATGTAGTCACCTTATGGGGTAACAAACAAGATTCCTGCCCCAGAACCATGAAATGTATATGAACCATCAAAGAATAACTTCCAAGCTTGTTTTTCTTCAATCATGCATAGATGTTCATTGGGAAACTCCATGACTAACGGATATGTGTCAATCAATGGAGCCTCTGCTAACTGATCTATGATGACCTTACCTTTGATGAATTTTCTGTCAATATATTGGATGTCAAACTTGCTGAGAAGCATTACCCATTTAGCCATGCAGCCCGTGAGAGTTGTTTTAGATAGAAGATACTTGAGTGGGTCTACTTTTGATATAAGCTTTATTGTGTGATTCAGCATGTAGTGACAAAGATTTTGAGTGGCAAAGACCACTACTAGGCATGATTTTTCCATTGGTGTATAATTTACCTCATAACCCACCAAAGTGTGGCTGATGTAGTAGATAGCATGCTCTTTTCCATTATCATCTAACTGGGCTAGGAGTGCCCCTAGTGCTATTGTTGTTGCAAATATATATAATATGAGAGGTTTTCCTGGTGTAGGTTGCACTAGAATAGGTGAATTTTCCAGATATTCCTTGATTTTGTTGAAGCTGCATATAGGATCCCATTTGAAACTATGATCTTTCCTTGGCAAATACGTGAAAGGTTGGCATTTTTCTGCAAGCTGTGATATGAAGCGGCGCACTAATTGAAGCTTTCCTTGTAAACTACATAGCTGTTTGAGTGTCTTTTGTGGAGGCATTTCCATGATTGCTTTAACCTTTTTAGGATCTATCTCGATGCCACGTCATGATACGATGAAGCCAAGGAGCTTTCTCGATGTAACTCTGAAGACACATTTCTTTGGATTTAGCTTGAGACCATAATGTCGAAGTCGATCAAACACTGCCTCTAGATCATTTAGGTGATCGATTCTATTTTGTGATTTAGCCAATATATCATCCATGTAATCTTCAAGGATCTTATGGATCATGTCGTGAAAGATGACGGTCATGGCCCTCTGATATGTTGCTCCAGCGTTCTTGAGTTCAAATGGCATCATGTTGTAATAGAAGGTACCCCATGGGGTTGTAAATGTTGTCTTATCCTAATCTTCTTCTGCTTTATGGATCTGATTATATCCTGAAAATTTGTTCATGAGAGACAACATCTCATGTTCGATAGTGAGGTCCACTATCATGTTGATATTAGGAAATGGAAAATCATCTTTTGGACATGGTTTGTTGAGATCTCTAAAGTCGGTGCATATTCTAATGGAGTTATCCAGCTTAGAGGCTGGGACCATATTTGAAATCCAGTCTGAGTAATCTATCACTTTGATGATTCTAGCTGCTAAGACCTTTTCAAGTTCTATTTTGACCATTAATGCAACTTTGGGATGCATTTTTCAGAGCTTTTGTTTGATAGATTTAATGTTAGGATCCACAGATAAATGATGTACTACAAGTTTTAGATCCAAGCCAGGCATGTGAGGGTAGGACCATGCAAAGATGTCTGGATATTCTCTTAAAAGAGCTGTGAAGGCCATTTCTTCTTCTTCTATCAAGGATGCTGCAATGTGAGTGAGGTGAGGTTGGTCCTCTATACCCAGATTAATAGGCACGGTTTCCTCGGTGAGAATAGATGACTATTCTGACCTATAATCATGGATGATAGGGAGAGGAGAATCTCCCTCTCCTAGCACCTCAGTAAGGTTTTCACCAGGAGATATGCCTTTTATTTTTTATTTTTTCTGATCTGATAGTTCCCCAGAAGGGTTTTCACTAAGAGATACATTTTTTTTTTCTTTTCAATTTTGTGGCTAGAGTCCTCCTCTCCCCCAAAGTATGCTTCCAGGTTCAAGGTGTATACATCTATGGAAGTCTACCCCCAATCTAGTTGTTGATCTGTAGCTCCCATGAAGTTTAGGAGCACAGTGATGCTTTCAAACTTGTCTATCAGGATGACGCTTGGTTGGTCCCAGTTAATGAATTCGGGATGGAGGAGTGGTAGGTCAATGAAGTGGAGGGATAATTAGTGAAGGACGGAGTTATCGAGGAAAATTTCATCATCAATATCGTCATAAGCTCTCACAATTTTCTCTTCTAGGATATTTTTGAATTCGCATATGTTACCCAGGGGAATGTGATAGGTTAGACTGGTTTCCTTAGTGCCCCCAGTCATGTTATGGCCAAGGCCAGATGTATCATGTTCAAATCCCAGACCAATGTGCTTTTGAAGTTTGGAGGGCACAATGGGGGCTCTCATGCCTTATTTTTCAGAGCCTAGTCCACTTCCTTTATAGTTCAACTTTTCGATGACCAATTTGTGAGTAGAGGGATATTTATCTTTGAAGTGATTCAAGAGGCCATTGTCAGGAGGTGTGGGATCTTTATAGATCCATTAATTGATATCAAGTGTTATTTCCTGGCTATTGGGAATGTCATGAGAAAGAAAGGTGGTAGGACCCAATTGCATTAGTTCAGGTGGCTTTTTCATAATGTAACTGGATGGATGCCCATGGGTATGTGGATCAGCTGAGAGGGCTCCAATAGTGAAGGCATCAGTTAGACTGTATTCTCCATAGCCTTGGTGGTCGATCTTGATAGTGGATAGAGTGGATGCAAGGATAGTGTTTGGATTTGGAAGGGTTGTGGAGGAACTGGTGATAGATGTGCCAAGGTCAGTCCCAGGACAATGATTTGAATCTAGATGGGAGGCTTCCAACGTATGGCAGTATGCAAAGGGCTTTTGATCTGCATGGATAGTGATCTCAACACCATTGTGTGGAAACTTGATACACTGATGATAGGTAGAAGGGATGGCCTGCATAGAGTGAATCCATGGGTGTCCAAGGAGGATGTTGTATGGGAGGTCAAGATTGACCACATGGAGAATTGTCTCTTGTACTATCGGGCCTAGTTGAATGTGCAAGGAGATTTTACCTTTTGATGTTCATTCTAGATTGTCGTAGGCTTTGATTGCGATGACATTATTTATGATATCAGCTTCAGTGTATCCCAGTTCCTTTAAAAAATTTAAAGGACATAGATTCAAGGTCGAACCATTATCTATCATGACTCTCTTAACAGCAAAGTTTCAGACCATGATGGCGATGTGAAGATGGAGGATATGATCAGGCTCAACAGATGACATGTCAGTGGGTTTAAAAGAGATAGCATAAGATGTGGATAAGTGACCCACAAGGTTTTGAAACTAACTGGGATCTATGTTGTTGGGAACATGTGACTCTTGCAAAGCTTTATTCAAGATCTCTTGATGGACTGGTGATGTATGCAAGAGATCCAAGATGGATATTTTGGTGGGTGTATTCCCTAGATGTTCCAATAAGTTATATTATGCCCCAAAGGATGAGGCAGTACTAGGACCAGAAATAGTTATGCATCCATGGCATGCAGTAAGAGCACAATTAGTATCAACACCTTTCACATGAATGACATTGATAGATGGCTCAACTTGGGATATACAACCGATGATGCTACCATACACAACATGAGAGGTAGTGTTATTACTGGTATGGGCACTTTGTTTTCCTTTGTCCTGATGGGATGTTGAAGCAATGTATGTGTTGGTAGGTCCCATGTTATTGTCATGGTTTGGGAACGCATTTTGATAGATCTTCAAATTGCTATTGGGGAAGGTTTTGTTTGTAGAATCTACTTCAATATCCTTATGTAGAAACTACTTCAATATCGTTATGATCAATTTGGTCTTGGATGTAGTGTTTTAACTTCATGCACTTGATCATGGCATGTCCTTTAACATGGTGGTAGTCACAATATTCATTGGCATTGAACCATTATAATTTTGGAGAAGATTCATCAAAAGGTTGTGTCAGTGGAGGATATACTACTAGGTTTTCTTGCTACTATTCTTTAGAAAATAACATTGATAGGTTCACCCAAAGGGGTGAACGTGCGCTTAGGTGCATTTTGATCTCTTCTTGGTCTGATCTATCCCTTCTGAACTAATGTTGCATTAGTCTGATGTTGGAAATGCTAGGATGATCCTGATAATTGGGTTGATTAGCTTGCTACGGACGTATGGTTTATTGTAGCGATGTGGGTTGGTGGTGGGTTGCTTGGTGACATATTGGGGGAGGTGAAACTTGTTGATACTGTGGTTGCTGATAGGTCAGTGTGGGGTAATTCTGTTGATAGTGCGGTGGTTGTTGGTATGCCTACACTGGGGAATTCTACAAATACTTTTGTGGCTTTTGTTATGTGGGAGTGGATGCTTGAGGACCTACCATAACAATTTGGACATGTTTAGTGTCAGTGGATGCATCAGTTATGACATTGTTTTTTTTGTTCCAATATCTGGAGTGATCATTGTTGCCTCTATCAGGTTGTGATTCTTTATAGTGCTTTATGGCACCATCTTCTACAAGACCTCTTTCAAGATCCATGCCTTTGATTTTGATGTCCTGATAGGTGTGAGTACAATTCATGTGCACATGATAGGAAAGCTTGGGATGAAGGTTTTTAATAAATATCTTGCTGAGATGTTTCTTGGGGGGTTGATAGGACAACCTTGTGGTAAGTCCTTTCGAGTGCTAAAGGTAATCTGCCAAGCTTTCTCCCCCCTTCTATTTGGAATTACATAAATCGAGCAGGGAGAGTTCATTCTCAACATTGTGTGCGTATTGGGCCACAAACTTCTCTGATAGTTTGGCAAAAGTAGAGACTGTGTCATAAGGGATCTTGTAGAACCACTCAAGAGCAGTCCCTCTTAAGCTTTTGGGAAATATTCTCATGAAGAATTTGTCACTATAGGCCACTTCTTGGCATGCCATGTAGAATTCTTTCATGTGGCTCACAGGATCACCCTTCCTCCGATATTTGTCAAAATTGGGTGTTTCAAAGTGCTTTGGGAAGGGTATGGCATTGATAGATCTATCAAATGGGTAAGGACAAACTTCCTCAAATTTGAAGGTCTTTGCTTCAGTTCCAGCACATAGCTCTTTTAAAGCATTCTTCATTTCCTCCCATTCTAAATTGGCTAGTGGGGGATTTTCATTTTCTGGCATGTTGATCCCGCTCGTGAGATAGGGGTCGAATGGAGCTGGTGAATACAGAGGGTCTTATGGAGGGTATTGCAGTGTTTGGTCAATATAGATAGATTTTTGGGGTGATGAGAACTATAACTGAGGGGAATGGTGTGGTGGAGGGGGTGGCAATGCATGTTGTTGTTGTTGTATCTATTAGAAGTAGGCTTGTATCTACTGAGGTGTTGGATAAGTGAGTTGAGGAAACTATGCACTTGCATTGGGTGGTGATGCAATATTGCTAAAGGATGATAGATAGGTGTTCTAAGGTGGAATGCCCCTAGTGGGTGGAATGAAGTAGTTGGGATTGATGGGCACACTGGTTTTCTCTGGTGGAGGGACCGGTTGTGAGGCAGTGGAAGATAGCATAGCTAGGTAGTTGGCATAGCTGGGTTGTAGCTGTTGCGAATATAGGGTAGTGGAGTGCGTACTTGAAAAAGGATTCACAATTTGTTGTAGCACTTGTGCAATAAGTGGATTAGGATTATGCACTGATGAGTGTGGTTGCTGGGTAGGTTTAATAAGAGGTGGTGCTATGGTGAAAGGGCTATACTTTGGATGTGCATGAGAAGCAAAGGGGTTTGTGTTTTGTGGCTAGGATTGTTGGGGTTGTTGTTGTTGAAGAGGTTGTTGTTGTTGGATTGGCTTTTGCTGTGGGATTGGGGGGATAGGAATTTGTGTTGAGGTGAAGGGGTTGAATTGTGGTTTCTATGTATAGGATGTAAATGGATTGGTGGTCTTCTTCTATACAGGTATGCCCAAGGCTTGTATGGTGGCTTGGTAGTTATTCCAAGTGGATGAGGAAGCACCTTATGCAGGTTGACTATTTTGAGGAAGTGGTGGTGGAGGAATTGGGTTGAATTGTGCTTGCGAAAGAACTACTGGTATACATTGTGAGTGTGTTGTTGGTGAACCAGAAAAAGTGGGACCTTGTGGCACTAAGGGTTGGTTATAGGTGTTGGTAGGTGGCATTCCTATGCTAAAGTATGCTTGTTACTATGGGTATGCTGTGGAGGAAAAGGGAGGAACGGGCATGGAGATTTTAGTGTTTTGATGCTGCGAACTGGTTGCTATATTTTGAATGGGCTGAGTGGGGATGGGTGGAATGTTGGTTTGTAGAGTGTTGACTGGTGGTGATGGGAATTGTGCGACAAATGTTTGGATTTCTTGGGAAAGTGGAGTGACTATGTTTTGAAGAGGCTTAGGTGCGTGCATAGTGATAGGATGTATTTCTTGCGTTGTAGATGGTGGATTAGGAGGCAGGGCTCCCATGACTATGACCGAGGTAGATGGAGGTGTTGTGTGCATAATGAAAGGTGGGATGGAAGGTTGTATCATCTGTGATATAAGAGATACTACATGTAAGGCTCGCTGAAGGGGATCAACAACTTCATTTTGGATGGTATAAGGAATTGCTCCTAAAATTCCTATAGGTTGTGTAATAAGTGTGGGTATAATCCAAGGTGGGAATTAGATTCCTTGTTATTGAATATCGGTGAGTACTTGATTGTTGTTATGTCAACTCATGGCTCTTACCATGTGAACATGTGCTAGATGATTGATGAATGTTTTGATAGTACTCATGGTGGGAATCTCATTAGTGTCTACCCAAATGTGCTAGATAGGTATAACCTCATGGATCAAAGGAATCCATCACGTTAGAGTGATCTATCATTGTGTCAGATGAACTAGCTAACTGATTAAGGGCTATGTCTTTCCTCTTCTTAGCGGCTTGTGTGATGGGTGGCATGAAATGAATGTCCTAAAGAGTTGGATGCAAGATGCAAGATAAAATGCAAGGATTGTTCTAAAAAAGACTAAGGATGATGATGCTAAGATGGCGATCTAGGATGACGCTATCTATGATGACATGGATGCTTCCTGAAAGACTAAGGATGACTTGCTAAAAAGAGACTGATTAAGGATTTCTTTCCTAATGTATGATCAAGGTGGATACGATTGCCAAAACCTAGGATAGACTTGTGGCCTTCGGTTTGACGGGATTCTTGATCAATGTGAACCAACCTTTTTCTCAAGGTGATGAGGTTTCACAGACGGAGGGGGTTATCTTAGAATAGTGTGTCATTCTAAAGATACCTAAGATGATGATCCTTAACTTAGGATGAAGGGTAAGAAACTCAAAAAGAGGCTAGGATATCAAGTGAAGGATGCACTTTCTAGGATGATAAGGATTGTTAAAAGTTGATGCAAGGTTGCGACGATGGATCTAGGGTTTGTTAACATTGGTTTAGGATTAACTAGGATGGTTTAGGATTGCTAAGGGATGGTTTAGGATTGAATGTATATTTATGCTAGGATTATGCTTTGGATGATGTGTGATGTGATTCTAGGGATGAGAACTAGGAAAGTCCTAAATGCAAGCGAAGTGATCTAAGAAGAGGAAGAGTGACCGATTGTAGTGATGAAGTTGCTAGGCATACTGTGTGAAATCAAGTATGTGTGCTTGCATGAACAACTGGATGATAGGTCAGATTGGTGGAGTGCTCAAATTGAATGAAGGCGTTGTTGGTGCAAAATTTCTGTAGAAAAAAAATAATTTTGTAGTTGTACTAGACCCTCTCGTATTCCTCAAGTTTGTGGTTTTCTGCCTTAATGATTTCAGTGATATACTAATATTTCTTGGCCTCTTTGGTTATGGCCTTTTGTTCTTGGTAGATATGTGGCAAAGGAGTCTTCACTTTTGGATGCTTGGTGGAATGGGACATGAGTTCAATCTAATACTTTTGTAGGCAGTGACTACGACAATTGTGCCTTGTATTGATTTTGCTTTTGGAACAAGTGGTGAACTTTTGGAATTTGTGAGAAAACAATATTGCAAGAGGCAAAGCAACCTTGCAAGAGGCATGAAATGTCGATCTCCTTGGAAAAAGGACTTTCAAAACCTTTAGATTTGTGTATGTTCAAGAACTATTTTGCACAAGGTTTGTAACACTGAAAACACGTACACAGACTTTCTACCTTAAGGATGCGGTGAGCTTGAAAACCTTTGTCCACATACGTAGGCACACACATAAGAGATAATCAGAATATGACCACCATCAAGCACATTATGGCTCCATGATGTCGTATTAGCTGACTCCAAACACTCAGGGTGGTATGAATGTGAAAATTTCTCGGGGAAGTTACTATCTTCCTTGCCCAGCCAATTATCAAACTTTTGGGGATGGATCAGGTAGGTTGCTAGATTGATCAGTTGATATTATTTTTGCGGTTTCCCCACAATCGGTTTGTATGAAATGACTCACTTAAGAGCCTAGTTCAATCATGCCAATCTGCTGGGGAGTTCACCCAGTCTGAACTACCATTGAACATAACCCGCCTGAGCTTGAAAGGATATAGACGCTCTTTTGGTTAGCACCTTATTTATATACTAGCCAAAGGATTTTACCGATTTGGGGTCATTCTCCAGAAGGACTCATGATTCTTCTAGACAAGCCCCTCTAAGCAGATCTAAAGATTTATCAAGATTAGATCTGCAAAAAAAGTTCAAACGATCACAATCACCTTTCTCTTGCACCAATGACCGCGAGAGCCAATGGGAGAGGATAGTGCATGAAGTGAGGTTGCATTCTACAAAATTTTGTGCAAGTGCACCAAACACATAAGACACGCGATTGTTAAGCAATGTGTGTTTGATCTAAAACTAAAATGAACTAGCAAGCTTGTTATTTTTATGAGCACCAAAGTGAGATATTGTTTGCTTTGTTTTATTTGTCTTTATGCATTCGAGATTGAGTTCATTTGATGTTCGATTTGAAACCCAAGAGAAAATTTGTGATTTCTTTGTCAAATTCTAAAACCCAAAAAGTTAAGTGTTTGATAGTTAGTTCAATTTTAAGATCCAAAAACAAGATGTGTGATTTGATTATTCAGTTTTAAACCCAAAATCATATGTTTGATTTGTTCATTTTCCTTAAAGCATTCGAGATTTTGTGCATGTTTTTTTTAAACCCAAAAAAGAAGTGTTGACTTTTGTTGACTTTTTGAATTTTGTTGACTTTTTGAATTTTGTTGACTTTTTCACTTTTGTTAACTTTGACTTTTGTTGACTTTGAAACCCAAAACCAAGTGTGAAATGATGTGAGTACATACACTATTCTTTTTAAACACCAAAAAGTGAAATGAAAATCTTTTAATCAAAAGATTATGTGTTTTCTTACCAAACTAGATGGCTAACCCATAGACCTGTAAAAAAAATGAAAATAGTTAGTAAGAGTGCATTATTGTAGGTTTACAGTGCCTTTCCCCCATGTTTTTACAAATAATGGTCCTAGTGATATAGACCATATTTCAACAAATGGGTAATAGAGAGAAAGTAGAAAGAAGATAGAAGGAATATAGTCATCTTGTTTGTGTATCAATGATATTCATGGAACCATAATAGAGAGAAAGAAGAAATAAGATAGAAAGAATATGGTCTTCTTACCTTTTTCAACCTACAAAAGAAAATAAGATCTTGCAAAACATACTCAAACAACAAAAACACATTAGCTTAGAGGGTTAGTTTGCAAGCAAAACAATGAAAAGGAACCCGTGAAGTGGGTCCCATCAGGTGTGCCAGAATGTAAGCTATGAAAATTAGAAGTAAGGGAGCATAATAAAAAATCAAAACACTCAACAACTGATAATCTAAACTACATACATGATTGAACTGAAAAAGAAAAACTTTAACAATAAGGAAACAAGGAAGTGCAAAACCTCCTCAAAACTGAATCTAAGCTCCCCTTTTTGATGTGTTCATGCTTATGGATGTGTGCTCAAGATGTGCTCCAAGCTTCAAAGGTATGTTCTCTAAACTGCCACTATAAGTTTACTCTTCAAGATTGGAATCTCTAAGCTAAAACTGATATTATGATGTTGCTTCAAAAGATGGATGAAATGTGAAGGAATGAGCCTTCTATTTATAGGAAATGGGGTTGAAAATGGGTGGTTCAGATGCAAAACTGAAGAGAGGTTAGGATGTCACTAGAAGAGAGCACATGGATTGTGCTTCTTCAAGTGCATCAAATTGTGACACTTGTCACAATATTATTGGGTTGAAAGTAGGGAGGAATGTGACCATTTAGGGAAATTGACCAAGAAGCCTCTAGAAGATAAGGCTCATAAAGAGGGTGTAAGAGGCATTCATGAGGGTGTAAGAGATATTTATTCTTATGGATAAGCATGGCTTGAGATTATTGACTTTTACTTTGGGGTTTGAGTTCCTAATCAAGGATTAAGAATGTGACATGGTTAGGGATAGAATTAGTATTAAGGTTAGGAGATAAGAAGGGTGATTAGGGAGATAAGGAAAGGTTAGCATGTGTGAAGAGATTGGGATTATTTTGAACTTAGGGTTAGGTGGTTGGGATTGGTTAGGTTAGCATGTGTGAAAGGGTTGGGTTGAGTTTGAACTCAAGGTTAGGGGTTGGGATTTGTTAGGTTAGCATGTGTGAAGGGGTTGGGTTGAGTTTGAACTCAGGGTTAGGTGGTTGAGATAGGTTAGGTTAGGGGTTAAAGGGAATATTAATGAATTGAATTACATAAATAACATATTCATTCAATAATAGGGGAATAGGGTTTTAAATAATTATTAAGCTATTGGTTGCTTTTAATAATTAATCAGGACTATAGCCAATTAATTTATTTAATTAGGGCTAGGGGATGACATAGGTCAATTAGGTAATGCTTAATTACTTAGCTGATATGTCCTAAATGGTACTAAATATGATTAGATGTGTTAATCAAATTTAGGTGTCTACAAGTACCATATGTCAAATTGATAATCTCAATGAAAGAAATGATTTATCATGACCACATTAGCTCAAGATAAGATATGCAAGTTTATACCTTAAATTTTTCTTAAATGTTTGCATCGATCTTGTAAATACCAATACATTGAATGTATAACCTTTATTCCACATCATCAAAACATTATAAATGATCCCATATATTTTACAACTCACCGATCTATGGTCAACTGACCGGTTAATCAAGAACATAAGAGTTCTACCTGTCTTACTGTCTATGACACTCAAAACTATATCACCGCTCAAACAAATAAGTTATGGTTAGAATCATAGATTCCTAATAATAAATACATATTCTATCTCTGAGAACAACATCTGAATCTTTCCTTAACTTGACTGCTACCACAATCTAACTAATAGTGTTCTTCCTGAACACCAGTCAATATAAATAGTTTATATTTCCTTTACCAATCATGTACAATTCTTATTTATCACTGTAATCATGATATCTGAATATATTTCCATCAAGGACAACCAATTATGCATCAACGCATGACAACTCTGCGTATCTCCTTGAAAACTTATCATAATTCCAACAATCTCCCCCTTTGGCATTGATGGGAAAAACTTATGATAATCATCTCAAAAATATCACATTTCATACATACTATAATATCATCTACAAATCATACTCCCCCTTACATTATGCATGTTATCACACATCATTACATCATCCTTCCATACAATACATTACACATCATTCTCCCCCTTTTTGTCAACAATGAAAAAGGATTATAAGTACTTACCAGAATTACATTTGGTCAAAAAATTCCTTGAAGTTGACCTATGCTAAATTCGGGGATGTGTCCCATGAATTTTGTAAGTGTTCCATAGATAAAATCTGTCCATGTATAACCAATTTTGTAAGTGTTCCATAGATAAAATCTTTCCATGTATAACCAATTTTGTTCCTTCCATGTGATTCAAAGTTTTCACCTCTTGTAGACTTAGTATTGTTTCTACATTTATCACATGAGATCCATAGTGGGAGCTATGCAACTCTATAAGTGATAATATTGTGTTATCTTTCTCATCTTGCAACATCTTCATGTTGTTTGAAATCATCTTTACCTTAGCAGTGTATGCTAAAACTAAACTAGTTAGAGGATTAAATTTTGTAATCAAATCATCATTTGGATTCCTCTCTCTTCTCCTCTAGATCCTATGTAAAGGATGTAACCTTGGAAATTTTTACAAGAATCTTTCCTTTCTCCCGTAGATTTTCCTTCATTTTATTAACTAGAACTGCAAGTGACTCTTTTTCTACTATAATGGTCTCTTTCGACTTGTCAGCTCATTGTCTTTCATATTCTTTCATTGCTAACTCCATAGGTGCATTCTCCAAGTTAGGTACTTGATCAAAAATAACCTTGACCAACTACCCAATTGATCAATAAGATTATATTGTTTTCCATATCTCACATTAGGTAGTAAATTATTAATTATGTTTCTGGGTCCTTTTAGTATTCTGACCTTCTTTTTCTTTTCCTTCAACTCTTTTCTTTTAGCTTTCTCCCTAAGTGTAGTAGACATTTTCAATAGCTCTTTGGGACTCATCAAAGTAATATCAAAATTTTCTTTGCATTTATTCATCTTCATATTCTTCTTCATCTTCTTCTGAACTAGTTGTATCCTTTGTTTTTCTCTTCTTTACTATGATATCTTCACCGGTTAGATCTAGTTTTCTCTTTACTAAAAGTATATCTTCATCATTCTTATGACTTGTCTCTTTCTTAGCAATCTATTATGGGATATCAGAGATAACATTATCTATGACATCATTAATCTCTTTAGTTTCTCTCTCTTGTTCTTTCCTTGCCTCTTCAACTGATTTGACTTCAAAAACAATCTCATACTTCACAAACTTTGTCAATAAATCCACTTCCTCATTCCTTACCGACTGAGTATCACCAATGGGAATTCATGTAACTCTATTCTTTTTCTTAGTTTCTTCTCTCATTTCTTCAACTATCAACTCTATCTGTTTGATAGACAATTCAGGTTGCAAAAGTGTAAGTTCATGCTCCAACATTACTTCATAAATATTAAAAGCTTCTCTCCATCTTTTGTTAACTACATTAAATAGTTCTTTAGGTACAAATTTTTAAATTTTACTAGGTGAATTACAAAAATTATGTAAACTTTTTACAAATGCATCTTCAATCTTCCTTTTCTCTTCATTGTCAAACTTGTCAAAGTGAGTTCATACTTCTATAATATTTCACTGTTCCTCAATGTCTTTAACAATATTTTCAAGAATGATAGTATTGTCAATTTTATCAATTTCTACAGTAGTAGACTTTTTCTCAGACTCAATTTTGACCTTTTATTCTTCAGCCTTTTCTTTACCTCCCTTCTTACTTTTTGACTCTGTATAAACTGATGTCATTTCTTTCTTTCTTCTGTAAGTTCTCTGAATATTCTTGGGTGTCTCCTTCTCTAACTTAGTCTTATTAGAAGTAGTGGAAGTAGATGTTTATTTTTCAGTATTGAAATTCTTGTAACTATCTGAGGTATAACCTCTTCTACTTCAATTTTAGTATCCTTGGCTCCTATAGTAGATGTGTATGCTTCCTCACTTTCCATTTCTAATTCTTATCATCATTTCAGGTTTAATGCCACTCAATTTGTCTAGATTGTCAACCTTTTTTCTGGTCTTTGTTTGGATTGCAAGTTCTCTCAACTCATTGTAGATTTTCAATGAGGACTTTTCATAAGTTCCAAACGTAGGCACTGAAGTATCAAATGGTTTAGATAATAGAACATCAACATGAATAGTGACTATATCACTATTATCTTCATAACACATGGCATGTACCTAACATGTTCTAGGTTGCAGTGCTTGCAACATGCAGGTATATGTATCTACTAGAAAAAAAATATCATCTTTATACTTCTCAACAATAGCAGTTGGGATTTTCTCTCTTAGATGCATTTTACTTTGAAAATATTAAAGTAACCCCACATAACTAAATCAAAGTTGTTTCCTAAAGTCCTTATGCATTTCTTAAACTACATTACTATTGTTCTATCATTTGACCATGTAATAGAACCTATTCCAGGAAAATGATTATGTAAGTAAAAGAATATATATATCAGGATTGATCCATATTTGAATGACTTCTTCTAATCTATCTTGATCTTATCCATGTTCACAAATAATTGACTCCTCAACATCTCATAAAGATTGTGTTTTGTAGCTTCCTTCACCATTCTATATGCCCCTTGAATGGCTCCACTAGGTACACTGTTCAATCGACTAGACTGATATACTCTATATCCTATCACCATTGAAGTGAAACTCACTTATTTTTCAATTTTATCCTTGATATTCATGGCTCTGTGATCCTCTTTGTATTTGGTTAAATGAGTAACCAAGTTTTCAACAATAGTTTGTAGAGTAGGTGTTTCACCGGTCACACAAAATCTGTAACTCTATGGGTTAACTCTAATAAATCTTGAGAGGCTTATCCATGCAAATAAATTGATCATGTACTCTACTCAAAAAATATCTAATCCATTCTAGATGAAACTCAACAGGTATCTCAGTAGCATAAGTGAAAACATTTTGAACCAAATTCATATGTTCATCTTTTACCTTCACACCATCGCCCAACTTAAGAAATTCATTATAGATGTCATCAATTCCAAGTTTTTCCAATTTGCAGTGAATGGATGAACAAATGTCTTTAGTTAAAAATGTACCACAAGTTATCAAAGATAGGGAAATCATTGGATCATTTTCATTTTCCTTCATCGGGTATAACTTGAATATGATTCTTGGCTCATCAATGATGTCGACCAAAAATGGAGTATCCATAATGTTAACAGTCAATCCTTAACAACAATGATTCCTGTAAGGATATTTGTAGTTCAAGCTAAAATCTTGACTTCACCAATTAGAGTCTCGTGCGCGAAATCTTAGTCCACAAACACAAATAGTTCTCTCTATGGAATGTAACCAAATGTTCTTTAATAAACTTTGTTAGAATTTAAAGTGATAAAAGAGTTTACTTTATCATATTTATAACATTTGAGAATGTAGTCGTTAGACATAATGATCAAATAGTACTTTCCACTGACCATAATGGTTAAAGCATAACATGAGCATTATATGCACACAAACAATTTATCTTCACTAGCCAACATTAACTCACAAATAGGAATCTCAAAATGTATATGAATCTTACCTCTCATGAAGTTACAGGATCAGTAAATGATTCGACTTTAAGTGTTCCCCCTAAGAAAATAATGTGCTTAGTTCACTGATGGATTCTCCACATTTCCTGGTCTTTTGGAGTTCTCAGTTAATTCTGACGAATTCAATTCTCCTTTCCTCACCCATGTTTTATTCATATCATTTCTTATTTCATCAATATTAATAGTTTCTTTACCTTTGGAATTTTCATCATTGATCACCGATTGACCTCTAGTATACTTTCTTTCTCTATATGACCTAGAAAGATCACCAACCTTGTTATAGACATAAGGGTAAAAGCACAATAATTTGTCACCTTTTAGGACAACTTATCAGCACAACTGAATTTAATTATTTCTAACTAAAAATTAATTTTGGCCAAATATATGGTCTAGCTAGATTCATTATAGTTAAGTTAGATAAGTTATTTAACTTTTCCAATTGGAAATGTCTATTAAATGCATGTTTTATACCACTTTGAGGCCAATTACCGTAGAAATAAAATTATTTCAGAAAAGTGACATTTCAATAACTCTAAGACTTTTTAATGATAT
>MU224448.1:1428051-1443857 GCA_018584345.1 Thuja plicata
TTGATTGGGATATATTTGTTATGAAAAATATGGTGGGAGATGAAAACTGTCGATTTCAGGTGAGTTGGAATTTGAATTGTTATAAAAGAGAAAATATAGGTCACAAACCAATTTTTATTTCTTCATGAACTAGCTATATATGTAATCTATAACATATTTTGAAATTAGGGGAAAAAATGTTTATTTACATATATTGTTTTGGCGGGAACTAGACCCCTAATTTTCAGCATGTTTCTGCAACTGAAAAATCATCTTTAAACATTAAAAAAAAAAATCAAAACTTATTCAAAAAAAATATTAAAAATATTAATCATAAACTTCATCAATTTTAAAACATTTTATTAGTTTACATCATCTTCAAATTCCAAACATAAATGTCACTTTTATACTATTGAAGTTGAACAACTTTGATTTTTTCATCCTTTTCCTTTGTAAAAGGGTGATAGATTATTGTGCTTTTACCCATAACAAACCATACCTATTGAATTCAAGGGACCAGAATTGTCTTAGTATGACCTTAATCTTTAATTCACAGCTATGTGTCTATAGTTGTGACATTTAGAACAATTAACATTTGACAAGTTACCTTGATTGACAGGTTTATGAATCTTGTAATCATATGACCACTAGTTATTTTTTCTCGCCCTGCACTCATTATCTCTATGTCCAAACTTGTTACAATAGTAACAAAATCCATGAAATATCTTAGTTCTATCATTGTAGTTATCACTTCTAGCATAGGAGTTTTATGATCTGGTAGTAGAACCTCTAGGTTTGACATTTGGACCAATAGACTTAAACCAACATATATTAGCAATATGAATTTCCTTATAACAATTAAAACATATTAGTTTATACCTTCTCTTTCCATTATTATTGTTCACCTTGGGTGTTATTTTTCTTTCTTCATTGATGTCCTTGGTGCCAGAAGATTTTCCAGCTTCAAAGTTTGTAAAACCTAAACCTTGTTTTTCTCCATTCATTTGTTGTCTTCCAAGTTGTTCGTCACGTTTAACAGAACTCTTTCTGAGTTTTTCCAGTAGATAATTTTATTCTTTCAATTCTTCTTTTATATTTTCATTCACTTTCCTTATCCCTTCATTCTCTCTTTCAATAGCATCCTTATCTTCATCTATTTCATATAAGTGTTCCTTCAATGTAGCAACCACTTGCTCCAATCTGAATAGTTGCTCCAACTTCTCTGTAAGGGTTTCATATTTAACCTTTAGGGAATCTTCAAAAATTTTATTGGCATTATCTGTGGCCCTTCTTCTTTCAAGTTCTTCAATCATCCTAACAGCCTGACTTTCAAGCTCTCTTTTCATATTTTCCATTTCACTTTTGAGTCCATTATTTTTATTTATCAGATCTGCAAGTGCTTCCTCTGATTCTTCACATAAACTACCTTTAGACAATTGTTCAATTTAGTTTTGACTTTCACTCAACTACTCAGTAATCTCTCTTAGTCTTAGCAAGGGAATGCCTAATCTTTTCTTTCAGTTCATTGATAACTTGCCTTACATCCTAAAGTTTCTTTTCATACTTGTATCTATCTATGTTGACTTATAGGAATATTTTCCTCGAGCTATTAGAATTATCACCAAAAGGACCTATGCTCTGATACCAATTTTTGGATAACTTGTGACTGAGAGGAGGGGTGAATTAGTACAAATATGTATTGACCTAATTCAGCCACCAATCTGATTAACTACACTAGCAAATTCTTAACCTCAAAGCATATGAATGAAATAAATAAATAAAATCAAATAATATCATGAATCCATAACTTTAATACACATAACACAAGTATTTTATCATGTAAACCCTTTTCAGAGGGAAAACACCATGGTGGGGATGACACCCACAAGCCCAATACTACAGTAAATGAGTTTTCCCTATTAGGAGCTACAAATACCCTTTCTGGGGGTTCACCCTATTAGAATTTATTAGTACATTATTAGGAGTACAATAAGATCATCTATGATATACCTCAATAGAGGATTTAAAACCTCAATAAAGAAGCTACCCTATACAAGGATATACAAAGAAGAACCTATTAAAGTTCAACTTGTTAGGGGATTTGACCTGCTACAACTGTTAAGGAACAACAAGATTGTTGATTTTTAGAATGGAATTGATTTCCTATCATATCATTTACAATTCTCTATACTCTACAACTTCTCTCGGTTCTTTGATCACAACTTCAACTTGAAATCATAAACACCCTAATCACCCCAAAAAAAAATTCAACAACAATTCTTTTATTTTCAACAACTCTTTTCAATATGAGTGGTTCCTATATATAAACAACTTGTACCACCATCATAATGATCTTCAAATTGATTTCTTGAGATAGTACCATTTGTCAAATTGATAATCTCAATGAAAGAAATGATTTATCATGACCGTGTTAGGTCAAGATAAGATCTACAAGTTTCTACCTCCAAGATAATAAAACATGCTTTTACTTCTCTAATGCAATGCCTTAAATCTATCTTAAATGAATGCATCGATCTTTTAAATACCAATACATTGGATGTATAACGTTTATTCCACATCATCAAATCATTAGAAATGATTGGATATACTTTACCACTCACCGATCTGTGATCTACTGACCAGTTAATCAAGAACATAAGAGTTCTACCTATCTTAGTGTCTGTGACACTGAAAAATCTATGACCACTCAACGAAATAAGTTGTGGTTAGAATCATAGATTCTTCATACCATATACATACTCTATCTCTAAGCTAACTATACATACTGTGGTATCGTATAGAGTGGTATCATTTTTAATGGATGGTGAGCATGATTTATAGATCTTGGAGCATAGCTGATGATTTGTATTTTTTATGTACTTGTTTAAGGTACCATGTGTATCTTAGCGAGGGGCTATGTAATTATTTGTGCATTGGGGAAGTCTTAGAAGACTGACCTAATTTATTATTGTAACTTGTATAAAGGAAAGTAGTGTCTTGATGTATAAGGGTATGGATTGGATGTATTGGATGTTGCACGAATGTGGATGTGAGTTGTGTTGTATGTAGAGCACTGATTATGTTTGTAATGCACTTCATTGGAACTATATAAGGAAAGCAATTTTCTATCAGCCAGTTCACTATTATAAGTACGATTTTATACTTCTATTTGGACAGTGGATCCAAAAGGTGGTTTTAACCTTTAGAAGGTGGATTTAACCTTCACTTTGGGTGGTGTGCTCAAGTAGTGAGCTCATCATTTCATTCAAATCCTAATAGGGTTGAGAAGACTTCTAACAAGGTATATCCTTTAATAGTGACTTTGTATTGGATGTAATAATCAACTCCAAATAGGACTAGAAATCCTAATAGGGATACAATATTTCTAGTGCATTATTTGTGGGTTCCATCTCCACTAGGGTTTTTCCCATAACAAGGTTTCCTTGAAAAAAAATATGGTGTTATGATTTATTTTCTTTCTGTGTATCTTTTCATTATTTCAACTATTGGATGGTTAAGTTTCAAATGGTTGAGATTAGTTAAAAGTGTTGCAACACTAATTAACCCCACCTCTCAGTGTTGCTCGATCCTGACAATTGGTATCAGAGCTTGTGGTCCTTGGAGAGAAAGCCTAGTAGCTTGAGGGAGATCCTAATGGATTCAAGCAGTTTGGAAGAAAATCTTGAAGCAGTACTTGAAGACCTAGATAAGGCTAATGTTGATAATGTGGAATTAAATTTTGAATTGAGAAGAGATGAAGATTACATTATGAATATTTAAAAGAGCATATTGAACTCTCAAGGAACAAAAGGAAAGAACTTGTGGGAAAGATACATAAGGATCTTGAAAATGATTCATCAGATCTGATTGAACCACTTAAGCAGGAAAAGGAGGCATTGAAACATGAATGTGAAGTTACTAATTCACAGATGTCTAAGGAAATTCAGCAAGAGAAAGATGAAAAGAGAAGACTTGAAGAGATATTGAAGAGTGCAAATGTACAAATGGGAAAAATGTAGCTTGAACTTTATGGTTACAAAATCAAGTATCTGGAATTTGAGAAATATAGCCACATCATTAAGGGAGAACTTGTTGAGGAAAATAATCAGATAGATCTAAATTTCATGCGAGAAACAACAAGATTGATGAACATCTTGAGCTACAAATTCATAAAGGTGATAAGACTAGAGTTGGTTTTGATGAAGCTGAATGTTGTAAATCTCAAGAAAGACAATTTGAAGGCAAAATAGATGAAGAAACTAATTGGAAAGAGGAACCTTATGTGAAAAATAGACCTTTAAGAGGAAGATGATTTGGATGCAAAAAAATTAGTCACATGAAGAGGGATTGAAGAAGTAAGACTCCATATAAGACCTTTACTAGTTATTTTTTCAATTGCTATGAATATGGGCATAAGAAGGTAGAATGTAGAAAATGTGATCAATCATGGAACAAGAAAGATTACATCAGTGAGGAAAGATCAGCTAAGATCACTTGTTACAAATGCAAGAACTTCAAACCAATCACAAGGAAATGTATATTGTAGGCTAATCCAAATAAACCTCCACCTATATGCTACAAATGCACTAATCAAAGACACATAGAGAAGTCTGGAAGATATAATGGACCAATGAACTACAAGAAACCACCTATAGTAATAAAGAGAAACATTGGTGATGTTGGTAAGGGCATGGATGAGTATGTGGATGAGTTCCATAAAAATTTTACAAAGGAAACAAGGAAAGTGGTAAGGTATGGAAAGAAAAGGAACAGAGTGAGACTAAATTTGAAGGAGAGTTAGTGGGTGCTACTGAATCTTTTCCTGATGCTACTATTGCCACATCAACATTAATGGCCAAGCATGGCCTTAAGGGGAGATTGGAGAATTGAACCAATCTATTATCTATCCCTTGATTTATAGAATAAGATGATGTGAGGAGAATAAGATGATGCAAGGTTAGCTATAGGTACACAAATATGTGCAAATGCTATATCCTTGATTGCGAGGTCTAAAAGGTAACACAAATTGATCGCCTGGAACTTCATGGTTGACTGGGAATGAAACAATGTTTTGGAAGACATTGGGAACTATATCATAAGTGTCACAAGCTTATGTGCATGATATGTGGGATGTACTATAGCTTATGTTGGGGTTTCTAGGATTTTGGTTATGTTACAGGTTGGTGAAATTATGTGAGTATAGTAAACAATGAAAATAGGGCATATAAGTATACATGACGTTTGGATATTTAACATAAGATATTTTGTTGATCTATTTTATGCTTTATGATAGATCCTCACCTATCTTGGTGAATGAATGATCGCATGTTGTTTATCTTACTATGGGACATGTATGGATACATATTTTATGAAGAATTAGCAAGTTGATAGAGTATATATGTATATGAAGTCTGTAAAGAGTATGGATGTGAAGTCTACATTTTTGAATGGTGATCTAGGGGAAGAGATCTGAATTGTGAAAATTGATGGTTTTTATTTGACAGATGATAATGACATGGTTTTCAGGTTGAGAAAGGCATTGTATGGACTGAAACAAGCACTTAGAGCATGGTATGCTCAGCTACATAGTATTTAAGAAACACTATACAAGGCATAGCTAGTGCAGTTGGAATTGTTGTCAGGTTTCAAGATGATCCTAAGGAGACTCACCTTACTATAGTTAAAAGGATATCTGAAAGGGACACTGGAAAATGGTTTATGTTATGAAAAGTCTGATGATTTTACATTGCATGCATATATTGATGTTGATTGGGCGGGAAGTGTTCATGATAGAAAAAGCACCAGTGGTGGATAAGTTTTCCTTGGTAATAGGGTGGTTTCATGGTTAAGTAAGAAGCAAGACTGTATAGCTCAATCTACTGTAGAATCAAGATATGTAGTTGCTACTATAAATTGCACACAGATTGTTTTGATGAAACAAATGCTAAAGGACAATGGGATAACCTTTGAAGAGCCAATATTTATACATTGTAATAATATAAGCATAATGAACATGTCAAAGAATCTTGTTATGCATTCAAAGACTAAACATATCTCAATCAAGCATTACTTTTTGAGACACAAGTTTGAAGAAAAGGAATTTAGATTAGAGTACATTAGTACAAAGGAGAAAATAGCAAATATATTCACTAAACCTTTGTCAAAAGATGCCTTTGAGTGTCTGAGAGGCATGCTTGGGGTGAGAACCCTTCCTTGTGAGAAACAAATGATGCATAAATGCATCATTCCATTAGTTATTAGAGCTATATTATTCTGGACTTGATGCTTAGATCTACTCCTCAGGGGGAGTGATTGAAGGAACACAACTGAACATATTTGGGTGATCAAGCACCTAGTTTGTTGCAAGTATGAAGATTTGAAAAAGTTACTTTTTGCACTAAGAGGATGAGTAGTGAAGGGAAATTATTAAGGTACTCTTTTCCATTGATGTCAAAGGGGGAGAGATTCAGGTGAAAAACCCCTGATGCGCCCTTATGGGGAGCTGTGAAGTGGATACTAAGAAAGTTGTATTGAGAAGGGTACATTTAGGTTGATAGTTTTTCAGATATGTCACCAGCAATGCCAAAGGGGGGAGATTGTTGGAATTTTTGTTTTTTGGGTGTTGACATTCATTTTTTTTCATTTATGTCAACATATGTTTTAGTTGGAAGTAATATAAGTCTTAGTAAGACTAGTTATCACAGGTACAAATGAGATTTATAGTTATGTACGGATAGTGTATAGTGTTTTAGTGTATGCGATCACATGGATTTAAGTAGAAGTAAGAGTGTATACCTTATGTCTAAGTTCACTAAATTTTATATGGTTATTTATATGCGTTATTGATGTTTTGGTGAAGACTGGTTACAGAGAAGTGACACAGGATTATGATAGAGATGGTCTCTGAGTTTTTGGAATAACTTAGATGCGAGCATGATTTATGACATCCAAGATTAAGGCATGTTAGAGAACACATGAGAGAACATACTTTTTGATTCTTGGGTTGATATATTCTTGGTGACGTCAATTGTGGCATGTGGATTTGCGAAGACCTATTTGGAGCTGACTACAGAGAGGTATCATGTTTAATGGATGGAGAGCGTGATTTATAGATCTTGGTGCATAGTTGATGATTTTTATTTTTTATTTACTTGTTTAAGGTATCATGTGTATCTTAGCAAGAGGCTATGTAATTATTTGTGCATTAGGGAAGTATTAACAGGATGACCTAATTGCTTATTGTAACTTGTATAAAGGAAAGTAGTGTCTTGATGTATAAGGGTATGGAATGGATGTATTGGATGTTGCGAGCCTGTGGATGTGATTTATGTTGGATGTAAAGAAGTGATTATTTTTTTAATGCACTTCAATGGAATTTTATAAGTAAACAAAGTTTCTATCACTCAGTTCACCATTATAAGTATACTTTTATACTTCTATTTGGACAATGGATCCAAAAGGTGGGTTTAACATTAAGAAGATGGATTTAACCTTCACTTTGGGCAGTTTTCTTGGGTAGTGAGATCATCATTTCATTTAACTCCTAAGAGGGTTGACAACACTTCTAACAGGGTTTTGATGAACTATAACTGATTGAATATTTGAAGATGTTAAGTTGATGATCATCGAGACATGGAAAGTTAATGCAAGACATTAAATCAGTTAATGTATTATATTTTCATTGATGTCAATTTAATATAATCTGTATGGTCATGTACATACTTCTAAAGACTTCAAAGAACCAATGAATCAAAATTTATGCTATCAGTAACACATAAAAATTAAGTATTTACAAACTGACTGTATACATTGACGGATAGAGTAAACCAACAAGAGCAAAGTCATAGTGTTACCCGATGAGAAAAAACACAGCATTACTAATGAGAAAAGTCACAGTGTTACCTGATGAGAAAAGAACAGTGTAACCTAATGGACATAACTATAGTGTTTCCCAATGGACACATATCCCGAAGACAACTAAAGTCTCACCAATGGAACAGTCAGTTGTCACTGACGACTAACTAAAGTATTGACCGACAGAACAAAGAGTTCAAAAATGAAAAAAGGCTTAGTTGCCAAGAGCTAAATATAGACTTAACTGGTACTTATCATTATTTTAATAGACAAGATAAATCCATAGTTAAGTAAAGGATTTAAAGCTGGTTTTTCCAGTTGGAAAGAAGATCTCTATGAGATAAAACAAGAGCTTTACTTTAAATCTAATTGGTGAGAATTCTGGATCATGCCAAGATCAAGAAAGCCAAGAAACGGTAAAATCATGTCTATATAAGAGACAAGCTAATTCAATATGAATTAGGGGAGTGACAAGAGAATAGATGTTGAAGAGATTTTGAAGGAGAAGAAAGTTTGTGTTCAAACCATGGAAATCATTAAGGAACCCCCCTCCCAAAAAAGATATAAAATATTGGCGAACCTTTCATTTTCTTGAAGAAAAATATTAATTTCTATTGGTGAATCTCTCATTTTTTCAAAAATAAAAATTATTCCTATTGACAATTATTTTTTAATCACAATCTTTTGTAAAAACTATTGGCGAATATCAAAAAAAAAAATCATTATTCACCATGGCAAATAATTCAATTAAAAAAATAATTCTTATACAAAATTATTGGGCTAAATGTGGAAATTATTGATGGGTTGAAGGGATAAACTATATAATATTTAGTTGTTATTATTTGTTTAAAATATAATTTAACAACTGTAGTTGTATTGTGTCAGATAAACGTACTAATGGGACCTCAATTTTCTTCAAGAATATTGATTTCTATTGAGATCAACAATCCAAATGAAATTTGAAACCCCATAAGAATTATAAATCAAATAGGAACATTTTTACCTCACAAAATATAATGAGGATCATAACTTATATTTAAAATTAATAAAAAACACTAAATATTAGTTAAACAATCCTACAATAACTAATAATTATGACATAATATTGGTGAATTAATTTAGATTTCTACAATAACTTATAAAATTGAGGCGAAGCAAATCTAATCATGTATAAAATATTGTGGTGAATCTTTGATTTCAACTTTTTAATAAAATAAATTATTTGACGATTTAAATATTTATAAAATAAAATTTTGTAAAAATGTGGCTATTTAGGTTACCATAAATATGGAATTATTAGCCAAATTTGGATTATCAAATTTTTAAAATTAGCCAATTGGCGAATATTAGCCACTAAAAAATACCCTAGTTCAAACCTGATCAATCAAGCTGAGGAAAGAGGTAAATTCTGCAAACACTGACGAACAGTGATACAACATCACAGAGAAGAACAGTGTGGAGCAAAAGTATTGAATTGATAACATTGATCAGAAAGGTAATGTACTTACAATAGATCTGAAAATATGCAATTCAAGTTGTATGTGTGAGAAGATCAATTTATTGTTTCAATTTAACCATTAAAGCATCAAGTCTCTTAACCGAGTAGGACTTAAAATTCTTTTCTAATTGAGATACATCCCAAGGATTATCAAAAATTTATATCATACAAAGTAGAATTGGATATGCCCGATACCTATTGACAGGCCAAGTGAGTGTTTGATCAAGGATGGTAGCGTTAGATGCTAGATAATAAGTGACAAACTAATCATTTAAATCCTCTAACAAGATCACACCTAACAATGTCTTTTTAACCTTTAACAAGGTTGTCTCTTTACCGAGCTCACTTCAGAAGAGTGAAAATTTGGGGTACCAGTCTCAGTAGTTTTTCCCTTGTTTCCATGTTAAAAATCCATGTGTCAATGTGTTTATGAGTCATTACTTTATTGTTTTACATTTCACATAAGTCAATCTGGATTTATTGGTATACACTAGTTATTTACTTTATTTTGGTAAATAGAAAGACTACTTATCTGTAAACATACAGTAGAAGGTTTTACAAAGCATTCTGACAAGTAGTAATTTCATATAAGTATTTGGAGGCATTCATCTTATAGGACTAAAGATAACTAGAGGTATAATTTTTTGGTACTAAGTTTTAAGGGTTGATTATTGGAATATTTTGAGGCCATTGATTCACCCACCCCCAACCCCCTCTCATTTATTACTAAAAATTGGTATAAAAGCTTGTGTGCTTAGAAGGAAGGTTTCAAGACCTAAGCTAAAGATCACAAGATGAACAGACGAGATGTGCCCAAGTTGAGCAAAGACAACTTTACTTCATGGAAAATTAGGATAAGACTCCACTTATCAGGTATTGGAAATGATGTCACTCAATACTTAGATACTGAATATGTGTTTCCCGTGAGAGAAATCACAGTTGAACAAATGAGAGAGAATCATAAGCACAACTGCATGATAATAGAGCTTGTTTCCTCACTATCCGATGCTGAATTTGAAGATGTCAAAACATGCACAACTGCAAAGTAGATGTGGGATAAATTGAAGCTTTTACATGGTGGTGATATAAATGTTCTGAGAGCCAAGGAAGAAATCCTTAGAGCAAAGTTTGATGATCTCATAATGAAAGAAGGTGAAAACATCACATAGTACAACACAAGAATCAAAGAGGTAGTCAATGCTATCTGAGGAGTTGGAGGTGTACTAGATGAAGAGACAGTGGTAAGTAAAACACTAAGAACCTTACTACCTACTTATGTTATTAGTGTCTGCCATACAAGAAATGAGAGCAGTAGCAAATAAAAATGTTACTCTAGATAGTTTGATTGGAAGACTGATTTCATTTGAGATGAATAAGTTTGATAATAGTGTCTTACCAAACATAGAGTCTGCATTTAAATATTCTTTGAGAATAAGTAAATCAATTCATAAACACACTATGAGAAAAGATAGTGAAAGTGAAAGTGAAGAAGAAGATCTTGATGAAATTGAAGCACTTATGGCTAGAAGAATACAGAGAAGCAAAGGTAAATTACCACTTGTATGTTTTAATTGTAAAGAGAATGTGCACTTTGCTGCAAGATGTCCTAACAAAAGAAAATATGACATAAGTAATGATAGATCATCTGAAAAAAAGTTTGACAGATGTGATTACAGAAACAACTAACAATTAGAAAGAAGAGATACCCAAGACTATAAGGACAAAGGAAAGAAGTCTAGTTACCTAGCTACATGCAAAGATGATGACACTGATACCAAATCAGAAGAAGACATTGAGATGGTATTTGTAGCCATGAAGGTTGATTCAAATGAAGATGAAGAAATGTATGTAGAAACTACATTCATATGTAAAGTTAGTAAAAGTGATGTTTGGATAATAGATAGTGGCTTCACTCACCATATGACCAGTGATAAGAAAAATTTTGAGACTTTTGAATACTATAATGGTGGTTCAGTAAGAATGGGTAATGATACACCTTGTCTAGTTGAAGGTAAAGGAACCATAATGTTGAATAACCTAATTAAACTTGAAAATTCTTACTGGGTTAGAGGACTAAATTACAATTTGTTAAGTGTTTCTCAGTTGAAAAATTCAGGTCACAGAGTAGCATTTGAAAATAAGAAGGCAAAGATCTACAATGAATCAGGAAGATGTATTGGTACCATTGAGAAGACAAAAGGTAACCTTTTCTATCTTGATGACACTAACACCACTTGTTTGATGGCTAGAAATGAAGACATATGGTTGTGGCACAAAATATTGTTTCATGTGAACTTTGACAACATGATAAAGATAAGAAAAAAGAGAAATGTCAAAGGCTTACCGACAATGACTAAGCCAGAACATATCATGTGAAAGAATTGTCATAAAGGTAAGATGACAAAGTCTAGTTTCAAAAGTAAAACCCATACATCTGATGCAATTCTATAATTAGTCCATACAGATCTATGTGGACCCATGAGGACAAAGAGCTACTATGGAGATAGGTATTTTATTCTCTTTGTTGATGATTTTTTTAGAATGATGACAGTCATGTTTTTAAAAGAGAAATCAGAAGAATTTAAGATGTTTAAATGGTACAAAGCAATGGTAGAAAAGAAAAGTGAAATTAAATTAAAATTCTTAAGGTCAAATAGAGGAGGAGAATTTACATTAGATGAATTCACCAACTATTGCAATGAGCATGGAATCAAAAGATAGGTCTCTGCACCGAGAATACCATGGTAAAATGGAATTGCTGAAAGAAGGAACATATCCATTGTTGATTGTGCAAGGATAGTGATGATAGAGAAATGCATCACCCAAATATTTTGGAGGGAAGTTGTCAGTACTGTTGTCTACACACTAAATAGAGTACAATTGAAGAAGTACACAAAGAAGACACCCTATGAGCTATGGTATGGTTACACACCCAATGTAAGTTACTTCAAGATATTTGGTAGTCAATGTTATATCTTAAAAGATGATAGAAATGGAAAGCTTAACTCCAAAAGTGATGAAGGTATCTTTCTAGGGTATTCCACAAAGAGCAAGGCTTATAAATGTCTCAATAAAGCCTCTAACAAAATTGTTGAAAGTGCAAATGTAAAGATAAATGAATTTGCAGAGAAGAATGAAAAGGAAAGCACAAAAGAACCAGAGGACTACAATAGGTTTGTTTACAATGAAGAACTTGACATTCTACCCAAACAACAATGTATAGCTCCTGAGAAACATAATATTGTAACCAAGCATCAGGCTACAAATACCGAAAATTAGGATATTTCCCAAGATGATGTACCAAGTGATGGAGATCAGAATGAAGGACAAAATGATGATCAAGATGATAGAAAAAGAATTGAACCTGTACTTTTGAGGTATGTCAAAAGGAACCATCCATAGAACCAGATCATAGGAGACAGGAAGGCCGGTATGAGAACCACAAGTAAGTCTCTAAACACAAGATGTCTAATTTGTGATTTTGAGCCAAAATATGTAAATGTTGCACTTGATAATGAAGAATGAATTAGTGCTATGAATGAATAAATTGAGCAGATTGAGAAAAAAAGACATGGAAACTTGTACCAAGACCAGATGACAAGAATGTCATCGGTACCAAATGGATATTCAAAAATAAGTTAAATGAGAATGGAGAAGTCACCACAAACAAAGCAAGACTAGTATGCAAGGGGTATGCAGAAGAAGAAGGGATTGACTATGGAGAAACCTTTGCACCCGTTGTTAGGCTAGAAGTAGTGAGAATATTACTTGATAATGCTTCATATAAAGGATTCAAGTTATACCAGATGGATGTCAAGTATGCATTCCTAAATGAAATACTTAAGGAAGAGGTATACATTGAGAAATCAGAAGGGTTTGTTGATCCAGACAAGAAAAACTTGGTATGTATACTACACAAAGCCTCGTATGGATTGAAACAAGCACCAAGAGCCTGGTATGAAAGACTTCACTCCTATCTCATAAGTATTGGATTTGTGAGAACTAGTGAAAACAATAATCTTTATTTGAAGGAAGATATTGATGCTAACATTTTGATTGCTGAAATATTTGTTGATGACATCATATTTGGAGGCAATGATATGCTATGCAAATCATTTGAAAATGAAATGAGCAAAGAGTTTGAGATGTCTATGTTTGGAGAGATCAAGTTCTTTCTTGGTCTACATATCATGTAGCAAGATGAAGGCATTTTCATTACACAATTCAAATACATCAAGGAAGTACTAAAAATATTCAAGATGGAAGATTCCAAGCCAGTTGGAACATAGATGGAAACTGGATGTAAGCTGACAAAGGAGGAAAAGTCACCTGAGGTAAATCAGACTTTGTACAGATCAATGATTGGCAAACTCATGTATGTTGTACATACTAGACCAGATATTGCACATGCAGTAGGAATAGTTGCAAGATTTTCTACTAATCCCAGAGAATCACATATGACTGCTGTGAAAAGAATCCTAAGATATCTAAAGAATATCAAGGACTATGGTTTATGCTATAGAAGAGAAGGCAAATTTGAAATTAAGGTCTTTACCGACGCTGATTGGGCTGAAAACACTGATGACCGAAAGAGCACAACTAGAGGAGCATTCTTTATGGGTGACAGACTTATCACATGGATCAAAAAGAAGCAAAGATGCATCTCTCAGTCTACTGTAGAAGCAGAGTATGTTGCTGCTGTTGCAAACTGCTCAAATATTGCATGGATCAAATAGTTAGTGGAAGGTATGCATATGAAAATTCTTGAACCAATAATTATCTATTGTGATAATACCAGTGCAATTAACATTTCCAACAATCCAGCCATGCATGCTAAGACAAAGCATATTGCTATCAAGTATCATTATTTGAGAGAACAAGTTCAAGCAAAAGAGGTGATACTTGAGTATGTTCAATCAAAGGGATAATTAGTTAATATCTTCACCAAGCCACTACCCAAGGATACATTTGAGTACTTGAGAAAAAGACTAGGGGTCATACCCTTGTCTACTGGTCAGTAAGATGACTAGAAGGCTGCATCAACCTACATATTATCATAATATCATTCATGTTGATGCAAGAAAATAAATGGACTTCAAAGATACATCTATACATAGCAAGGTATTTATCTACACCAAGCACCAGAGTTGTTGTATTGTTGATGGATTGAGAAATTCAAGGAATATATTGAATAGAGAGAAAGGATTTTTTTGGCATTACTGTCAAATATTTGTTTGGCATTGTTGTCAAAGGGAGAGATTATATCCATTGTCACATTATCCAAAGGGAGAGATGTAACATGAAAGGGAGAGTACATACAAAGGGAGAAATTGCTGACAAGAGAGAAAAGAGACATTAAAAGAAAAGAATAGTCAAAGGGAGATAATTTGACACAAGAAGGGAGAAAATCACATCAGAATAAGAAAGAAAAGAATAGTCAAAGGGAGATAATTTGACACAAGAAGGGAGAACATCACATCAGAATAAGAAAGATTCTACATCTATCCAGTGAAGAGATTGAAGATAGAAAGAGAGCTGCAAGAATCAAATCTAAGTTGTATGAGCTTACCGAGGACCAAATATTTGTATCAGTTATAGTACATAAGATTGGTAGTTTGATTAACTTCAACTACTATATTTCATATTGTATTAGTGATAATATAGTGTGATGATGTAGTTTGTTGCCATCAATGCCAAAGGGAGAGATTGATGAACTATAACTGATTGAATGTTTGAAGATGTTAAGTTGATGATCATTGAGACATAGGAAGTTAATACAAGAAATTAAATCAGTTAATGTATTGTATTATCATTGATTTTGACTTGATATAATCTATATGGTCTTTTACATACTTCTAAAGACTTCAAAGAACCAATGAATCAAAGGCTATGATATCAGTAATTCATAAAAGTTAAGTATTCACAAAGTGATTGTATACACCGACGGAGTGCACACCAATGGACAGAGTAAACCAAAGAGAGAAAAGTCATAGTGTTACCCAATGAGAAAAAACCCAGCATTACCAACGAGCAAAGTCACAGTGTTACCCGGTGAGAAAAGCACAATGTAACCCGACAGATAAAATTATAGTGTTGCCTGACGGACAGACATCCCGAAGACAACTAAAGTCTCACCGACAAAACAGTCAGTTGTTAGAGACAACTAACTAAAGTATTGACTGACAGAATAAAGAGTTTAGAAATGACAAAAGGCTTAGCTATCAAGAGCTAAATATAGACTTAACTGGTACTTATCATTGTTTTAATCGACAAGAGAAAGCCATAGTTAAGTAAAGGATTTAAAGTTTTTTTGTCCATTTGGCAAGAAGATCTCTATGAGATAGTATCAGCACTTTTTCTTGTACCACAACCTTAAAATGACAGTATACTGATTATACTTGAATGAAAACTCCTTTATGACAAGAGAAAGGCTAATTGCTAAGGACTGGATAAGGTCCTTCTTCATTTTTGAGCT
>MU224448.1:1469590-1507650 GCA_018584345.1 Thuja plicata
GACTTTCACTCCTCTGCATTGGAGTCACAGTGGTTTGTTCTTTGCTCCAGGGGTTCTTTCATTCTGGGGGGGCTTTGGAGCCTCGACCCTCTCTCACGGGGGGGTTAGCAGCACGCATTGTACTACTAGCTTTGAGAGAATCTCTTAAAGTCATTCTTTTTGTCTTTGCTTGCTTTTCTATCTCTTTTTGGGGTAGGGTTTTTCCCACTTGGTTTTCTCTATTTCCCCAGTTTACAGAGATTTCTTTGTTGTTGGGTACCTAATCAGGCCTTGTTGCCGGGACCCATTTCTTGCTTTCATAGTTTTGCTAGGTCAGCTTTCTCCCTGCGTTCAGCTTAAGGGGGGGTGTTAGAGTATTATTACTCTAGTTGGTTAAGCTTCTCTTAGGTGCGTTATTAATTTATTCTTAATTAATAATGTGCAACCTAGTATTTACCTTTTAGGGTTTCGTTCACCTTTTTAAGGTCAAACTTTGTAATTGTTGTTCATTAACTCAGTTGATATTTTTTCTCTCACATTTTGAGTAAACTTCTGGGTTTCGCTTTTTCCATTTTGCTGTTTCATTCTTGTGACAGGTTTATTGCATGTAGTTGGATCTTGGAGTTGAATCTGATATTTCATCAGTTTCTACAGACTGGTGCTCAGGTTGCTCTGTAGTCTTTTCTCGGTGTTGTCTCTGAACTCTCTGTCAGTTTTCTCTCTAAACTATGTTGTCGGTTTACACTATAAATAGTTTGTTGGTGACAATGCACTTAACATTTTTAGTGACCTTTGTGAATGGTTGTGTCGGGTTACACTATAAACCTGTCTTTCAGTGATCATGTTACCAACAGTTCAAAAATTGTTTCCTTTGTATACTAATGACAAAATATGATCATCAATCTCCCCCTTTGGTATTAGTATCAAAAACTGATATGTGCAAAACTAAAATGTTTAGTATATACACCAAAAATTTTACCATGTTAATATGACTCCCCCTATGTGCATACCTCGATGTAGTGTATGTACATGATAATTTTTCCTCTATACATATATTTCCCTTTTTATCATTTCCCCCTTTCACCTTATCATTTCCCCTTTTCATATCATTTCCCCCTTTTTTTGAAAATAATGACAAAGGTTGAATACTTACAACTTGTCAAAAATCTGGGAATGGGATTTCTTTATGTTTTCCATTACCTTCTCCCATTTCTCCTTGAGGTGTTCTAGGGCCATGTGCTCCAATGTTATCCTGGCATGCATGTCATAGATACTATTGTGACAGACATCTCCGAGGTGGCAATTAGTGTTTTTCGCTAAAGTCATGTGTTGTTGAAGTCATGTAATATTTTGTAGTATTAGAGCTTGGAGCTTGGTTACCTCATCTTGAATTTTGGATTCTTCCTCTTGAATCTCAAATCTCAACCATTTAGATTCTGTAATCTTTTCATAATGCAACTTGAATGCATTGTCATCGGTTGTGAGACCTTGTACACTAGCATTAAGATCTGCATCTATCTTAGCAATATTTTTACTATGTTCCTTAGTGAATTTGTCTATGGTGCATAAGTTTTGAACTAAGGTTATAACTTTTGAAATAATTGGTCCCAATGTATTGACCAATTCAAATATCTTTACCTTGTTCTCAGCCACATCTTAGCTGATTTTCTCTGTTAATTTGTATTGGTACTTCTTCTCAGCATGTTCTTCTATCACCTTGTCAAATTCCACATTCTATGATATAATGGCCTCAGTGAGAACTACTAATTGATCAAGTATTGGGGCACTTTGATCAATTTTGGTGTCAAGTACAATTTGCAATATTTTATCCTTTGTATTTTCTGGTACCCATGTCCTTGTGCTCCTTTTTGAGCTTATCTTGTATAGATTTTTATTTACAAAGTTTTGCATACTTTGTAAGTGACTCTGGATCCAATGTTGTTGGATCACAGTCAAGTATTTCTATAATCTCATCCAAGGTGACTTGATTTTTATTTTTCTTCTTCTTTCAAATTGTGATGGAACAAGGGTTGTGTAGAACTATAGCAAGTTCATTCTCTTTCTCTTGCTTTGGTGATTGTATGGGAGGTGTGGTGCATATTGGTTGTTGCTTGGTGTTGACCTGTTGGTTAGTAGTGGATGTCTCCACATCAACCTTGTCTAATTCAGCAGCCTTTTTACCTTCTATGTTCTTATCAGTTGCATCACCCAATTTATCCTCTCCACTTGCATCTTTATTCTCTTCAGTTGTATCCTCTTTCTTCCCTTGATCATCACCTATTTCCATCAGTGTATTTTCATTAGGTTTAGGTGTCTTTTCCTTTGCCTCTATCATGATATTGATAGCTTGTATCAATAGTAGCATGTCACCTGGTATATTGACATGTGCTACATCCATGGTATCTTTTTCCTTTTCCTTCTCCTTTTCCTGCTCAGTAGCAACAGTTATATCTTCATCTTTCTTTGTTTCATCATCAAATTCAATAACTATTATATCTTTAATGATGACCTCTGTTGAATCTCCTAATTATTGTAATAGCTGAGGTATGTCATCCATAGCCTTGCTTGCTTGTGTTTTCAGATCTACTAGAGTGACATGCTCATTGTCATTAATGAAGATGTGTTACAGGCTTGGTGTGGCCTCTTTCTCTTCATTATGAGGGGTCTTGGTAAGAGATAATACTTTCTCAGGGCTTGAATCCTCCTTAGGTGGATTGAATATTTGATTCCAAGTTTCATTTCTTTCTTTATCAAGCTCAATTTATTTTCCCTCTAGTACTTTGTAGGCTCTTAACTTAGCTAATAATTTCTTTGAATGCTTCTTCATCATCTCATCAATTTCCTCAACTTTGGACTCGGGTGGCATTATTGTTACAAGGGATCTTTCCCTTATCTTCTTCTTGGTATGCAGGGCATATGTCCACCTTGCAAATATTCTTTCATGAAGATTTTGTGGCATCATATTATCAAATTGTACAGGTACATATTTGAATGAAATCATTACCTTGATGATGGCTTCTTCAATTTGATTCTGATCCTCAGGTTTCAGAGTTAGCCATTGTCTAACCTTAGCATCTAATATGCCACCTGTTTTGATGATTGATGTAGCAATCTGATCAATTATCTTGGGAAATTTATTCTTTTCAGGTTGGAGTGCTTGTTCACTCTCATCCTGTACAATGTCATCCTTGTCCTCTTTACCTTGAATGTATTTTATTCTTTTCCTTGGTGCCTATTTCCCGGTTTGAGGCTTTCTCTTATAATTCCCCAATGTTTCTTTCTTAACTAGTGGTGAATTTGCATCTTTTGATGTCTGACTCCTACTCCTTGATGCAACAGTAGTTCTTGGTTTCTTTGCAGGTGGTGCATCAGACTCAGTTAACTCAGAGTCACTCACTTGTTCACCTTCACCAATGAGTAACTGTCCCTCAGTGTCTTCTTTTTGTTCTAACTCTTCATCATTTACCGACAACTTCTTTTGAAGTGTCTTTACCATCTTAGTTTTCTTTCTATCAATCTTTTTCACTACTAGGCTTGCTTTAATTCTAGCCTTAGCTTCCTCATAAGTGCCAAATCTTGGTAGTGATTTTCAACTACCTCATTCAGTAATGCTTCAATAGCATTTGTGGCCTGATCAATGTTGACTTCATAATCAAGAGGTGGTAACCATGCTATCCTTGATACAATAGGTTTTATCAATGTGGTGTTGGTATCTACTATGAAACATATATCATCCTTATATTGTTGTACCAATTGTTCAGGTATCCTCATCCTCTTTTGCATTTTGTCCTTAAAGGTAGTGAAGTATGCATCCATGATTGATGTAAAATTGTCCCTTAGTGACCTGATAAATTCACTAATTTGTATTGTTACTGGTCGGGTAGTGTCCCAATTGACATTACCGACAGATGGGAAGAATTTATGGAAATAGAAAAATGTACACATGAGGAGTGATCCAAAGTTACATGAATTAGACCTTGTTAACCTAATTGTCCTTGTGTTATCCTCCAATTGCTTTAGTAGAAGCTCAGATAGGTCTAGTTGTAATCCCTTCTTCACAATCTCATGGGAAGTGTCAAATGCTCCACATGCTATGTTGTTTAACTGTCTGGCTTGGAATACCTTGTATCCTAATACACACACCAAATTTTAGCTCAGGGTCGGTGATTTTGCTGAGTTTCAAACCTCTGCCATCCCATACTGCACCTATCATCTTCTCGATCTTGGGGCAAGAAGGATGTTTAAGGGCTTTGGCCTTGTCGGTTATTGGATAACTGGTTACTGTGTGTATTACATCCTTGGTGATTGGTTTTGGCTCATCCAACCACATTTTCCTATCATCTACTCTGCTAAGAACTATCTGAATCCACTCGGTTTTGAATTCCTTCGGGAACATTAGGGCATTTTTCAACCCTTTTACCTCAATGTGTTTATGTTCATCCTTAATGTTTCCATATATGCAAAGCTTCTTGTAATATTCTTCAACCTTGAGATCTCTGATCTCTGCAACCTTACAGTGGGTATAGGCTCAGACATCCTCGACTAGAAAAACCCTAGGTGTATGTTTGAGAATGCTCCAGCGTCATCGGGTTGTGAAGAAACCTCAGGGTAGAATTTGTATTTAGGTTCTTCACATGTAGAGTTTTGGATCAGATTTACCTTTTTGTCTTTTACATTCTTGATTTTGGAAACTCGTGAAGTGGTTGCCATGTTTCATGATTTTAGGGATTTTTCTGTAAAAAAAATGTGAGCTCGGTGAGTTTTAGATACTCAATCTGTTGTAGGTGTTGTAAATCTATCAGAGTAGCTATGAGTGTGTTTGAGATTTGCTCTGTAATCTGGTCGCTCTTCTTTGCTCATTTCTTCACTCATCTCTTTGACCACTTTGTGAAATAATGAGTTTGTTACCGAAGCGACTCAATCTTCAACCACCGAGAAGTAGGTAAAGAATTATTTTAGTGTGTATTGACAGACAAGATTGGATTCACATATTCATAACAATTAATACCATGGTTCATCTCTATTCATGCTAATTTAGCATATTATCAATGTATATTGGAACTAATATAAAATGTAGCTTTGTATAGTGCAGTTACATACTTACTTGTTTTTCTTGGGTGGGGTGGTGATGTCACCAGATCCATTAGATGAGGTGTCACCAACTGTGGTGCTTGGTCCAACATTGTCATTGTTTGTAGCTTTCCTCCACATTTGATTTCTCATTATCCTGATATCTTCAATAGTGTTCCCATTAGCAAAAGTGCTTGTCTCTTTCAGTCAGTCTTTGCAGTCCTTTCTTAGATGACCAACCTTATGACAGTGTAAGCATTCCATTCTAGAGTTAGTCCAATTCCTAGACCTTCTTATCCATTTACTCATGCAATTTTCAGCTATGTTTCCATATCTCCCACATGCTATACAATTTACCCATGTGTTGTAATCCCAAGCATATGAGTTAGCAACGCTTCTTCATTGATATGTATTTTCTTGTTCTTTTGGTTTTCGTGCTTGCTTTTTCTTCTTCCTGCATTCATTAGATGTGTGCCCATGTATTTTTCAAGTAGAATAGTATTTTTCCAAGTAGGATTCCTTCTTTGTTTGTTTCACCTTATATCTACATTCATATGCTTTATGTCCATGCTTGTAACAGTTATAAAAATTTCCTATGAATGTAGAAGTAGATTTAGGAATACCTCTAGCTTTTCTCCTTCAAACATTGATGTGTGGCCTGGTTTTCCACAGTGATTGCATGACTTCTTCCTTGGTCTTGGATTTTTGTAGACATCTTTTTTATCAGATTGATTTGATGACTCTCCATGCTTGGTATACCCTAGACTAGTATTGTTGTTGACTCTTCTTTGTCCATTCAAAAAATCATCCAATCTTTTGGTACTCTCTTCATCTTTCTTGATCATATCATTGTGTTGTTGCTGAATCCTTACTTCATGCTTCAGTCTCTCATTTTATTCTCTTAGCTCACCAATAGCTTCCAATTTCCCATTGAGTTCTATTTTCACCCGGTTGGCCTCGTGACTCATAAGAACTATTTGATTGGTGATCTCATGATGATGTTCAGTAAGTCTCTCTCTCTCTCTCTCAGTGATCTTCCTTCTATCATCAATATCTAGTGTTCTTTCTTGTTAAGCTTGTCTAGCACTATTCATAACATCAATCATCCTTACCATCTATTTCTCTTGACTGATTTGCAGTATCTTTACTTTCTTAGTCAGATGTTGATTGATTTCATTCAGACTTGTAATTCTTCCTTCAGATGTGTCTGATGTATTGCTAGATGTAGATCCTGATGACTCAAACAAATCATGTATCTCTTCTTCATGATAGTCTATTTCATTGTACCAATATTCCATAGCTTTTCTTTCATCCAGTAGCTCTCTCATCTTGATTCTTGCTGCTTTGTATTTCTAATAGAAGATCTATATCTCCAACTTCTAATTCTCAATATTCTTATCTAGCTTATACCTTTCAATTGTATGATCTTTTCTCTCAAGTGATTTAAACTTTTCCAAATAAGAGATCTAGCTCTGATACCAATTTTTAGAATAATGGAGTGGTATGTACTAAGAGGGGAGGGGTGAATCAATACCCTTAAAACTTTTATCTCTTTATCCTTTAGTAATATGTTCTTGTATTACCAACCATTGATGTTTTTCTATCTTATGCATGTAATATCAAATCATAAACTTGATTGCTTGCAAACATTCATAGAAACATTCATGAAATATAAGTACACATGACACAAGAATTGGTAACGCAAAAAACCTCTGTTAGAAGGTAAAAACTATGGTGGGGATGAAACCCACAAAGCTTCACTATCAGCAGAATGGAAGGTGTTGGTTAAGGCTACAAGTGTGATCACTTCTAATGATCTGACCCTGTTAGGAGTAATATTTGAGACTTGTTAAGGTCTACTCTATTCAAAGATTTAACTACACTATTAAGTGTGCACTCGGTTAAAACATTTACATAAAGATTGTTAATTCCACCTTCTTAAAGGATTTCTTCTATTTGCTACAATTTTTAGAGAGTAGTTAAAAATACTTGTTGACCTAATAGTATGCAATCTTGAATTGCTGAATACAGATCCTTTAAGTTCACAATGTATGTGTATCACCTATAGTGGTTGATTAATACCTTTGTTCTACTCAGTAGCCTTGAATCTTGTTCTTCATAACTGATTTCATCTTTTTGTTGGAAAGTTACAATGCAAACAATGGTTTTTTTTTCATTGATGTCAAACTTAACTAGTGAGACTATTGCTATCTATTTGAGTACCATATATATTGATTGATGAAGAAGATTTAACAAGAAGACCAAGTGGAATGTTTGAGTTAAGGAAAATAACAAGGGTACTTGATCAGTTGGCACATTGGCAAAGCAATGTGTTGTTTATCTTTTGATGACAGTTTTACTGGTTGGTTTGTGCCAAGCACCAGTATGCCGAGAAGAATTTCTAGTGATGACCGAGCAGCAGTGAAATTGCCAAGCAAGTTCAGTGTTGGCCGAGTGAGAACACAATGGTGGCCGAGTGCCAGTATTTTGATTAATGATGAGATTTAAGATCTTTGGTCGACATAGTTAATTTTATTGGGATATGTAAAGTTAATTAAAGATTGATCCACATTATTTAATGCATGGGTAACCGCAATTAATGCATGGATTCAAGATTTAATTAAAGACTACTTTGGAGAAGTAAATGGTAATGTAATGACGTGATCATCCAGTGCATCTAACCTAACCTAAGATCTACGATCTTGATTAAGAAGAAAATATTTATCTAACCCAAATGAAGAGGTATAAGATAACCTTGAGGGGTTATTCATGTATGTAATGTGCTTGTGTGTTTGCAAGAGGATTGCATAGTTAATTTACTGATTGCCTTGACCTAGCAGAGAAGGCTGAACAGAGAAGCAAAGAATTGCATGAGTGATTGATTGACGAATTTCCAAGAAAATCAAGAAATTGAAATGAGAATGGAGGCCACTTAGTGAGTTAGCATTGGAGCTGAAATTGGATTTGGATTTGCAAAGTAAGTTGTATGTATCGAATCACAACTGCTGATTACTTTATAACCATTGTATTAGTCAAAATCCTTTAACAAGGTTGACCTAATAGTCATTGTGTAAATCCTCTAAACAAGTTGACATTCAGGTGGAATGTTCTAAGTCCTCTAACAAGGCCACTCCTGATAGGGTGATTAAATCTTTTAACCAGGTCACATTTAGCAATGTGTTTTGTAACCTTTACCAGGGTTTTCTCTTAACAGAGCTCACTTCATAAGAGTGAAAACTTGGTAGCATGTTACTGGTGGTTTTTCCCAAATTATGTTTCCATGTTAAATACTTCTATCAAATTGTGTGAATGTTTATGGTTTTTTTTACTGTTAAGTTTTTGCAAGATAGCTTGATCTAAATAGTAAACTGCATGTTTAATTTGTTGACATATGCTATTTCTGCCGAGTAGATATGAGTTGTTTAATTTGCTGCAAAGTTTCAATTGGTACATCTAGACCTAAGGATAACTGATTCACCCCTACCCTCTCAGTTATTCTAAATTCATTCTAACAATTGGTATCAGAGCTAAGCTCTCTTGACAACAATTTTAAGATACTTGGAGCAAAAAGATCAAGATGTATAAAAAGGAGGTTCTGAAGCTGAATAAAGATAACTTCCCTGCATGGAAGAGTTTGATGAAACTGCATCTGGTCGGTATTGGACATGATGCTAAGTACCTTATTGAAAATTCTTATGTAGAACCTACTAAACCTCTCACCACTACATAGTTAAGAGAAAAGAAAGAACACAATCAAGTAATGTTGGAGATTGCATCTTCCTTGAGCTATTTTGAATTTGATGATATAAAGAACTGCACAAATGCAAAGCAGATGTGGGATACTCTGACAACCATCTATGGAGGAGACACAAATGTGCTGAGAGCCAAATATGAAATCTTAAGAGGTAAGTTTGATGAAATGAAAATGCAAGAAGGAGAAAATATAGTTCAATACTGTGGTAGAATAAAAGAAGTTGTTAATGTTATTAGAGGAGAAAATGGAACAATTGATGAGAACACTATTATGAGAAAGGTACTGAGAACTCTTATTCCTGTATATGCTATTAGAGTCTCTGCAATTCAAGAATTGAGATGTACTCCTAATAATAATCTGACTTTAGAAGGTCTGGTAGGCAGACTTACTGTATTTCAGATGTCAAATTTTGATAACTACACTCCACAAGCTATTGATTCTGCATTCAAATCCCAGCTAGTCCTCAACAAATCAAAGAAAGGAAAGAAATGTGTGAATAGTGATAGCGACAATACTGATGATGATCTTGAAGAACTTGAAGCACTTATGGAAAAAAGACTATCTAGAGGAAAAGGAAAATTCAGAGGTAAACTTCCTAACATTTTTTTTTTCATGTAACAAAGTTAGTCATATTGTTGCTAGATGTCCTGATAAGATTGACAAAGATGAAAGAAGGGATAGCAAATAAAAAGATAGAAAGGATGACCAAGACTTTAGAAAGTATAAGGATTACAAAGAAAAAGGTAAGAAATCTTGCTATATAGCTGAAGAATCTTCTGACAATGATTTTGACAATTCTAATGACAATGATATAGAAGTTGTGTATGTTGCTATGAAAGATGATTCTGATGATGATGAGAAAACTGCACTAATTTCTTAGAAGAATAAAGGTGACCATTGGATTATTGATAGTAGTTGTTCCCATCATATGACTGGTGACAAAGATAAATTTGAGACCTTAGAGCAGTGCAAAGGTGTTTATGTTAAATTTGGTAATAATGCACCATGTCTTATCAAAGGGAAAGGAACAATTGATTTGACTGACAAGATCAGATGTGATAATGTTTATTGGGTTGATGATCTTAACTATAATTTACTAAGTGTTGCACAGCTGAATACTTTTGGCTACAAAATTGAGTTCCATCACAAGAAGGCAAAGATCTCTTATGCTACTGGAGAACTAGTTCGAAGTGGTGAGAAAACAAAAGGTAACTTATTCTATCTGGATTTAGCTGAAGAGACATGCTTGTTTGCACAATACAATGATGTTTGGTTATGGCATAAAAGGTTGTGTCATGTAAACTTTGATAACATGGTAATCATATGTAAACTGAAAAAAGTTAGAGGGTTGCCTAAGTTAAAGAAACCTGAAAATGTTATATGTAAGCAATGTCAACTAGGAAAAATGACTAAGTCTAGTTTCAAGAGTAAGACTCATACTTCGGAGGAAATTATGGAATTAGTTCATACTAATCTCTGTGGTCCCATTGGAGAGAAAAGTTACTATCGAGCTAGATATTTCATTATGTTTGTTGATGATTAATCTAGGATGATGACTGCGATGTTTCTTAAGGAAAAATTTGATGCATTCCATTTATTTAAGTGGTAGTTCACAAAAATTGAAAATGATACAGGTAAAAGTTTGAAATGTTTGAGATCTGACATAGGAGGCGAGTTTACTTCCAATGAATTTAACAGTTTCTGCAATGACCAAGGCATAAAAAGATAGATGTCCGCACCTAGGACACCACCACAAAATGGTATTGTTGGACGTAGAAACAGATCTATCATGGACTCTGCAAGAACACTAATGATGGAGAAAAATGTTGCACAGAAATATTGCAAAGAAGATGTAAGTACTGCAGTCTATACCCTGAAAAGAGTACAAGTCAGGAAAGGTACTAATGCTACACATTATGAACTTTGGTATGGATATGCACCTAGTGTAAGATATTTCAATTTTTTTTGAAGAAAATGTTTTATACTAAACGACAACAGAAATGGAAAACTTGATGCTAAAGGAGAGGAAGGTATATTCCTTGGATATTCAACTAAAATCAAAGCATATAAGTTTTTGAATTCTAATACTAACAAAGCTGTGGAAAGTGTAAATGTTAGAATTGAAGAATATCTAGAAAGAAATGAAGCTAAAAGTACACAAGAACCTGAAAGTTACAAGTCATTTTTCTATCTAGATGAGGAAGATTCTAATGCATTACCTGAACATGTGAGTGAGGTTTACAAGCAACAGCTAGCACCTGTCGAGTCACAGAGTAGAGTTGTCACACAACAGGAGGTGAATGTCAAGCTATCTGATGGAGATGCTGAGTCATAGAATCAACCTACATTGAATGAGAACAATGAATCTGAAGCAAAATATGAACCTACTCTAGCAAAGTATACGAGGAGGCAACACAATCCTGATCAAATCATTGGATCGAAGGATTCTTCAATTATGACACGAAGTAAGTTGAGAGATGGTAAATGTTTGTTATGTGATTTTGAGCCTAAAACTATAAAAGATGCTTTAGAAAATGAAGACTGGATACAAGCCATAAATGAAGAAATTGAACAAATTGAAAAGAACAAGACTTGGACACTTGTACCTAGGTCGAATGACAAAAATGTAATTGTTACTAAGTGGGTATTCATAAATACGCTGAATGAACATGGAGAAGTGACAAGAAACAAAGATAGACTGGTATGCAAGGGTTATGCACAAGAGGAAGGAATTGACTATGGTGAAACATTCACCCTAGTTGCAAGTTTGGAAGGAGTCAGAACTTTACTTGCATGTGTAGCCTACAGGGGTTTTAAATTTTATCAGATGGATGTGAAGTGTGCATTCCTCAATGGTATATTGTAAGAAGTGTACATTGAACAAGCTGATGGTTTTGTTGACCCAAACAAGAGGAATATGGTTTGCAAATTGCACAAGGCACTTTATGGACTGAAGCAAGCACCAAGAGCATGGTATGAGAGATTGCACAATTATATGATAAAGATTGAATTTGCAAGAACTAATGACAACAGCAACCTGTATTTGAAGACAGAGAAAAGTAAAGGTACTTTATTAGCTGAAATTTTTGTAGATGACATTATATTTTGTGGACAAGATGTGTTATGCCAAACATTTGCAAAAGAGATGCAAACTAAATTTGAGATGTCTATGTTTGCTGAAATTAATTTTTTTTTTAGCTTACAAATATATCAAATGAAGAATGGTATCTATATCACTCAATCTAAATATGTCAAGGAGATACTGAAAACTTTTGGAATGGAAGAGTCAAAACCAGTGAGTACACCCATGGCTACTGGACGGGAGTTGACAAAGGATGATGATACTAAAGAAGTCAATCAAACCTTCTACAAATCAATGATTGGAAAGCTGCAATATGTTGTACACAATAGACCTGATATTGCATTAGTTGTTGGAATTGTTGCTAGATTTTCTGCTAATCCCAAGAAAACTCACATGATGGCAGTGAAAAGGATTCTGAGATATTTGAAAGGAACTAATGACTATGGCCTATACTACATAAAGAATGACAAGTTTGAGCTCAGAGTTTACACTAACTATGATTGGGATGGTAATGTTTATGATAGGAAAAGCACCACAGGAGGAGCATTTCTTTTGGGAAAAAGATTGATTTCATGGACAAGCAAGAAATAGAACTGCACTTCCCAATCTACAGCTAAAGCCGAGTATGTGGCAGCAATAGTCAATTGTTCTAATATTGTATGGTTGAAGATGCTACTGAAAGGTTTGAAACAAGAGAACACAGAACTAGTTGTCATATATTGTGATAACACAAGTGCTATCAATATTTCTAATAACCTTTTAATGCACTCTAAGACAAAGCATATAGCTATCAAGTATCATTACTTGATGGAGCTAGTTCAGAAGAAGGAAGTAAGACTGGATTATGTGAACACTAAGGAACAGTTAGCAGAAATATTTACAAAAGCACTACCCAAAGATGCTCATGAGTATAGGTAAATTGGGGGTGATTCCCCTAACTAAAGCTAATTAAGTTCTGTATGGAACTGTTGCATCAAATGTTATATTTAGAATATTTGACACATTGATGCATAGGCAGTCACACTTTAGGAAGCTGCCTAAAGCTGTGAATTTGGACAAGAACAAAAAAGGAGATCAATCATAAAACAAGATGATAGGAACAACATGATACAGAGTTATGAACAGGAGAATCTACATGATAAAGATGTCAACATCTTTGGCATTGTTGTCAAAGAGGGAGATGTTTACTAAAAGAGGGAGAGTTCACTACTTAGAGAAAAAGAGATTAATCAACATAAATAGAAAGACATCAGTGTGATCAAAGACACAGAGGGAGAAAAGTTTTGCAAGATGAGAATCAGAATGAAACTAAAGACATTAATGAAGATTTGTTCGTATCAAGCAACACAGGTGACTTTTTTTGGATTCTATGGTAACTATGCTTGTTAAATTATTGTTTTAAATGTTTAGTGTTTGTCATCAATGCCAAAGAGGGAGGTTGTTGGAAAGTTATAATGCAAACAATGGTTGTTTTGTCATTGATGTCAAACCTTAACTAGTGAGACTATTGCTATCTATTTGAGTACCATATCTATTGATTGATGAAGAAGATTTAGCAAGAAGACCAAGTGGAATGGTTGAGTTAAGGAAAATAACAATGGTACTTGATTAGTTGGCACATTGATAAATCAATGTGTTGTTTATCTTTTGATGATAGTTTTATTGGTAGGTTTGTGTCGAGCACCAGTATGCCGAGCAGAATTTCTAGTGACGACCGAGCACCAGTAAAATTGTCGAGCAAGTTCAGTGTTGGCCGAGTGAGAACACAATGGTGGTCGAGCACCAGTATTTTGATTAATGATGAGATTTAAGATCTCTAGCTGACATATTTAATTTTATTGGGATATGTAAAGTTAATTAAAGATTGATCCACATTATTTAATGCATGGGTAACCACAATTAATGCATGGATTCAAGATTTAATTAAAGACTACTTCAGAGAAGTAAATGGTAATGTAATGATGGGATCATCCATTGGGTCTAACCTAACCTAAGATCTACGAGCTTGATTAAGCGGCAAAGATTTATCTGACCTAGATGAAGAGGTATAAGATAACCTCAAGGGGTTATTCATGTATATAATGTACTTTTGTACATGCAAGAGGATTGCTTATTTAATTTACTGATTGGCATGACCTAGCAGAGAAGGCTGAATAGAGAAGCAAAGAATTGCATGATTGATTGCTTGACAAATTTCCAAGCAGATCAAGAAATTGAAATGAGAATGGAGGCCACTCAGTGAGTTAGCATTGGACCTAAAATTGGATCTGGATTTGCAAAGTAAGTTGTATGTATCAGATCACAACTGCTGATTACTTTCTAACCATTGTATCAGTCAAAATTCTTTAACAAGGTTGACCTAACAGTCATTGTGTAAATCCTCTAAACAAGGTGACACTTAGGTGGAATGTTCTACATCCTCTAACAAGGCCACTCTTGATAAGGTGATTAAATCCTTTAACCAGGTCACATTTAGCAATGTGTTTTGTAACCTTTAACAGGGTTGGCTCCTAACAGAGCTCACTTCAGAAGAGTGAAAACTTAGTAGCATGTTACTGGTGATTTTTTCCAAATTGGGTTTCCAAGTTAAATACTTGTGTCAACTTGTGTGAATATTTATGGTTTGTTTTACTGTTAAGTTTCTGCAAGCTAATTACATTTGAATAGTAAACTACATGTTTAATTTGCTGACATATGCTACTGCTGCCGAGTAGATCTAAGTTGTTTAAATTGCTGCAAAGTTTCAATTGGTACATCTAGACATGAGGACAACTGATTCACCCCTCCCCTCTCAGTTATTTTAAATTCATTCCAACACTTTTGTTGTCCTTTTGCATAAAACTCTCAGTCTAATCCATAGATGTCCGTTGCGGCTACAATCATCAATGTCTAATTGATTTCTACATCTATTTATACAATCTATTTGACCTATTTTTAGTTTCACGCTTTACAATAAAAACTCTATGATCAAAGGTTTACAACTTGACCTTGATCTCCTAGTTTGCATGTTTACAATCAGTTGGACTGATTAAAACAATTACATATGCTTTACTTGTCCCTCAGGAAATGGTTTTAAAGATAAGCTTTAAAGCTAATTATAAAACTCAAGTGTTTTATCTAACATGTAACTCAGATCCACATTTCTCAGAAATAAAATTGTCTCTCGATAGACTGGTGCACGGGTTGCTCTGTAGTCTTTTCTCAATGTTGTCTCTGAACTCTCTGTTGGTTTTCTCTCTAAACTATGTTGTCGTTTTACACTGTAAACAGTCTTTTGGTGATAGTGCACTTAACATTTTCGGTGACCTCTGTGAATTGTTGTGTCAGGTTGCACTATAAATCTGTCTTTCGGTGATCATGTTACCGACGGTTCAAAAATTGTTTTCTTTGTATACTAATGACAAAATATGATCATTAGATGGATCAACAGGATTGTAGAATTTCATCTCAATTATAAATAATATGCTTTCATCCCAATTATAAATAATATGCAAGGCCCAAATATGCATGGTTTATTTATATTTATTGATATGTCTCTGAGTCATGTAGTTCTGAGCCAACTTGAATGACACGAGTTAACAAATAAATACTACACCCTAACTATCATGATAATGAATAACCACTACACCCTAACTATCATGATAATGAATATAATGAATAAAGAGATTGAAGGTGATTGTGGTGGTTGGATGTTCTTTTTTGATTTAACAAAACCATTACCTACAATATCCATAATTTTTAGCTCAGCATTAATGTCAAAAAGTGAAAAAATATTCCTTGATTAGGTCCTAATTACTACTTATTTGACCTTCCCCTATTCAAATTAAATATAAAAAAATTTTATTTTCTAAATTTTCAAGAAGTATTAAAAATTTTAGAATTATGATCTCTTTCATTTTTCTATTTTATTTTCATTCTCTTTATTTTTCAAACAACTAAAAGGTAACCTATTAATTATTTATATTGAGATTAAACCATTCTAATTTCTAAATTATTTTTTGTTGGGGAAAATCATAAATCTATTTCAATCTTTATGAAAGAAAGAATTTTAAGGGTCATAATTTCTTGAGTACATTTTGAAAACTCTTAAAAGTAATGGACTAAAAATCTATTTAATCTACCCATCTTTTTCAAGGAATGTATCTTTAACATTTAACCTAAAATTACTTTAAGCCACAAATCTTCAATAATGAATTTTAATTTATTGATACAAAATTGTAAATATTTCATTAATCAAATTAATTCTATTAGATTTAAAACAAACTTTTCCTTTAAGCAATATAACTAATAATCAAACATATTTTATTATCCATATATTTAAAAATTTAGAAAATGTAAAGGATAATCTAAATTAATTTTCGAGATGCAGTCAACATATTTACTTACACCACGGTGATGTGTGGATTCCAATCTTGGTTAATGCTAAGTGTTCCCCAAAATAACAAGCGTGATGGTAATTATAATTATAAAATAATAAGTTTTTTACAAAGATCATATCACATTCTTTTTAAAATAATCTACTTTTAAATTAATGTAAAACTAGATATACATTAACATTTTAAAAAAATAGATGTTATTTTAATTTTTCCAAAATTTAAATATTTCACAAACAAACATTTTAAAAAGTGAACAAGAAACCTCCATTTTTTTTTAAAATTTATCAATATTTCCAAATGAGTGTATAATAGTAAACCATCACGGTATGGATGGACTTTATCCTAGATGCTGCAAATGTAAAAGTGATTTCAAGATATGAAGAAAATGATCTTGAATGATTTGTAAGGGTTGTGTGTGAAGCTAAAATAGATAAAACAATAACTAAATGAAATAAAATGATTGCAAGCAATGCACAAATCGATTTGTGCAAGAAGGCTCTCTAAATCTTTAAATTAATGAAACTGTAAAAGTGGCCGAAAAGTGCACTGTGAGCTTAAATTTCTATTAATCGGAAAAGAAAGACATGGGAGAGGAAGTGCTTGTCTCCTATCTAGATTTGGGGCATCTCACAATTCTTTACTAAGATGATGTGGGAGGCCTTCAAATTCGATCTGAGGAGAGCGAAGTTGTTGATCAGTGTGTGCCAGATCCATGCATATTTCAGGCTAATGCATGGAATCTTTGACTTAATTGTAGAATTGGACTCTTTGAAAAAATATATGACTGCACACTTCAGAGAAAAATATTCATCCTCTGTCCCCAATGTTGACTCTTCTAGAGACGTTCTTTTCAACAAGATGGCTATGATGTTACGCTCATGAATGACAGATGCCTTCACTGCCTACTGCCGCTGTTGGGAATGCCTCTCGGTGTATTCAGTTATGTCCACTTAAAATTCTCCACTATCACATGCATTTGAAATTGCATCTCTTTTTAATTTTCCTTGGCCTTTAGTATTCTTTTTTTGGCAGTTGGAGTCTAAAACAAATTTTAATAGCAAAGGCAGTATAAATTAACATTTGCACGTCAAACTTATTCAAAAAAATGATGCAATCATAGGTGGAGTGTTCCCAATGGATATGTAGCAAGAGTCAATATGGAAAAAAATAATTCATTCAAGTGTCTAAAGAACTCAACAATTAACACTAAACATGTCTCGCAGGCCTTCTTATTATCAAGTAATCTAGATTTGCATCCTACATGCCCAGCAACATGCCAGCTTACTTTCTTGGGCATACATGCCTAATTACAAACAAAAGCCAGATCCATGTTGGATTCTAACCTAACAACTAAGAGATGCTATCAAGCTGCTAAATTAAGGAACCAAACCTACAAATACATACAAGATCGCAAGCCACAAGTCAGCCAAGGAGATCACATTCTCCAAGAATGAAGAAAACATGTTACAACATATAAGTCGGGACCTAAATCCATAAGAACTTCATTTATGAATTAAATTCCATGTGATCACACAAGATGGTCAACCACGAATGTAGGAACCTTGAACAATGTTCCATTAAGCTTTTCCGATTGTGAAATAGCTTCACAAGATTGGAAAACCCAATCTGTCTGTTAGAACAGGAAGAACAAATAGGATCAGACCCAAACTAAAGAAATCTTCATCTAGAAGAAATAGATCGGGATATGAACCCAGGAACAGATTCACCATGATGTCAAGAACACGCCATCAGGATCACATGAATTAAGGAACCAACTGGAAGGATTGTTGCACAAAACACAAAAACTAACTAACCAAAACTGAACTAAAAGGAAAATATTTGTGGGTGGTGTAAGATTTCCAACGACCCAAGAATGCTTCTGCATTAGACACCCCTGGTGAGAATAAAATGTTCCATAAGAGAAACTTATGAACATTTGACAAGACGTGGGAGATAAATCTCGTGCTTATTCTTGGTCCAAATATCATCTTTATCTATAGATCTCTGTCTTTGTACCTCTTCCCTACCCTACGTCAGATCCATCCACTTACTCTGCTATGCACTTACTCTATCATATCTCACATCAACATCAGAACTCTGACCATTTCCTCATTTCCTTTGCATAACTGATCTACCTTTGTTACAAATCTTCATCTAAGCAGCAACCAAGGTCTTCTATTGCTCCACTCCAACCTTCTTGAAGTTTGATACCTATTGCCTCACATATCTTCCTTCAAGATCCTTACTAACTTCTGGATTATGCTTCTCTAAACAGTAACTCTTCACCATGCTCAGATTCCTTCCACTTCTTCAATCTTTCTCCCTCAAAGGAACCAAAGTAAACTTATGCCCATCCTTCACTATTATGATCAAGTTTCTTCTGCAATCATGGATAGCTCCCCTATCAAATTGTCAAGGTCTACCCAATAGAACATGACAAGTACTCATAGATACCACATCATATAATACCTCATCTCTATATGGTCCAATGCTAAAGTTCACCAAAAATTGTTCCTTCACCTCCATCATGTGTTCATATGAAAACCAACTTATCTTATATAGACAAGGATGTTTAAACCTCTTCAATCCAAGCTTCTCCACCATCTCTTTTGATACCATATTTTCAATGCTACTACTATCCATAACAACCTTACAACATTTACATCCTGATTTGTGTTCGCTTGTTATAAAGGCTCAGAAACTAGGCATAACCCGTTAACTCAGGAATTGGACATCCAAGCACTTCATCCACTTTATAATAAACTCATTCAATATGTCAAACCCAGGGACGTGTTACTTGAAACGGGCCAGCAAAATATATGCACCAAGCACTTTCTCAACCAATCATTCTCTAATTGTTGCGGGAAATAAATGCTTTCAAAAGGAAACTATACTATTGCTGAATGAAATAAATTCTTAAAAGAAATCTAAACTATTGTTGTTAAAGTAGATTCTTTAAATTAAATTATGGAAATTAATGTTGCTAGTAGGATGGAAGAGTGCACACAAATAGCTATGATGCCTAGCTACTCTTCCGCTCGGCCGCAAGAAGTGGTAGCTGTACTGTGGCTTTGGCTGCATGAGTTGTTCAATGTAAGAAATGAATAACAAAAATGCAGGAAAGCGATCTAATCTAGAATGAATCTAAACTATGGATTCCTCACAAAGTGGGCCGCCTTGGGTGAGTACCCAGAACACTCAATTACGCATAATTAACTTCAAAACATCATTTGCTCATTAATTCGAACAACAAAGTACAAGAATTCTCAACAACAATAAAATAACAGAACTGAACTATATTGCGACTATAATAAGAATACTACTACTGCCCTCCTTCTCATGCAGGAGTGGGGCTTTATTTAAAGGGAAAAACATCTAACTACTAAACTCCACATGCCTTAAGAAAAGGTGGAGCTTTTATTACAACCATCTAATAGAAAGGAAAACTAGAAAATAGGAAATAGAATCGGTCAAGAAGAGAGGAAAGAACTGCGTAGACAATAGATCTAACTTCCCACTCTCTCCTAGATTTCATCAAGGAAATTATTGCACTCTCCAAGTCTTCGCTCAACCATCTCCATCTAGATCAATTGGAAACCGTCTACCGCTGCTACACTGATGTTTCTTTCATGTGCGTCTGTTGCATGACCGAGTCAAGCGACCAGCACATAGACATGCTCACCTGAACAAGATGACAGTTGCTACTTCGATGCGTTGCATTAACACCGTTAGGATAAAAGAATTCATGGCATTCATTCAAATTACATACATTATCTATTGCTCAAACAGTCAATTCATTCATAAAACATGATCATAAGTTCATAGCAATAAAATAGAGCATATTCATCCTGATAAAGCATATTAAGTAGCATATGTCCATGGCATTGGTTCACTGGTTGAATACCACATAATAATAGTTTTAGAGCATAAAGTCTTGGAATAATAACAGAAAACATAAGAAAGGACCTAGCAAAAGTTCTTCTAAGGTATCTAAAAGATGCCATTAAAATGGCCTATCATTCTGCCCCCTACGAAGACTAGTGTCGGTCCTTAGGCACTGAGACATTCTAGATCTTGGAAAGAACCTGGAGGTCTCCTTCCTTTGTTTCTCCAACCATGGAGGTTCCAAATCGCCAGTAGAACCCATTTGTGCGCTCCATTATTACCCATCTACTCAGTTCCTATTGTTCATCTATTTCATCATCCACATAGCTGTATAATGGCCATAAAAGTAGGGGAGGCTGGAAAGTGAGTGGCAACCATCACTCAGGCCATGTTTGTCCTCCCTGGCGTATATACCAACTAACACACTGCATTGTAGCATGCAAGTTAATCATACTATGTGGCTCTACCTTCTTAAGTGTCAGGGTAAGTCTTTCCCATATCTGTCATAACCCTTCAGCTCCCCTATCCCCATCTAATAATGACAATTTTTTAAATGCTGAGAAAACTTCCTCACAGCTTTCCAGAATCCATTTCCTCGGTGCAGAATCATGAAATCCATACACAATTTGCATCCAGTCACAGTAAAGCCATTGTGGTGACCGACTTTCAAGACGTAGGGGCAATGAAATGGACTTTTCCAAGATTTTGTACTTATGTAATTTCTCACCATAGTTTATTTCATTCTAAATCCAAGAAACAAAGGCAGACAAATGTATATCACCAATAAAAAGAAGGGGATTCCAGTCAGTATTAAAAGGAACAACATAATTGTGCAGGTACAATTCACATAGCATATTCTGAACACAATTAGGTGATGTGGTGTATGTAGCCACAAATTCATGTGGGGTTTCTATGCCTAAGATGACATCTTGAAGGACTCTCATTAATTTAAATAGATAAAACTGCTCTTTGAGGCACAGGGAATAAACCCGTGGTGGTGGTTTGCATTCCATCAATTCTGGAATTATGTCTGCAATGTTGTTCACCTTATTCTGTAGAAATTCAATTTCTTTGCTATTTTCTTTCAATCTCCCTTCTTAATTTTGTTTTTTTCCAGTTCCCACATTGATTTTTGATATTGCATTGCATTGAAATAGTAAACTAATAGAGAGTGACCAGTTACCTCCTCAGGTTTCCATTATGGGAATGTCCTGACTGCTTTTGGGTTTTCCTCTTTCTTTGGACAAACTGGCACATTTTTTGGAACAAGGGGCCTTTCCCTGTGATTGCCTTCCTGTAGAGAAGAAGATTCTCTTTTGGAAACTTTAGGCTTTTCTATTTATGGTATTACACACTCTGCTTCTGGAATCACCTCAGCAGCTGCATAATCCCTTTTCATCATACCCTGGCATTTGGCAATAGGACTACCTATTTTCGGTTGTTCTTGTAAGGGTTCCCCCGAGGAGACATGAGAATCGTTAGCTGCAACAGGAGAAATTTTTTTGTCTGGTTCTGTTCTATTCAAACAAACACTTCTACGCAATGGGGTATCAGTAGAGGCTACAAGTTGCTTCTGTGAAAGTTTCCTTTTCTTGGTAGGTGTGGCCGTAGTAGAAATAGTAGACACGGGAATATCCTGACTCATATATTCTACCATTTTTGTTTTTCCCTTGCCCTTTTTATCTTTTTGCTGAGAAACTATGGGAACCTTGGTTTCTCCACTCCCCGAGGTAGGGTTTGGATGACTAGAGGGCACATTCTCCTCATTAACTCCTGAAGGGGAATAATTTCTCAAGGGCTCATCTTGTTCACCCAATTCTTCTTCCTCATCAGGGTTATTTCCCTGTTCTTCTTGATTCTCGGGTCGTGGCCCTTATCCATGTAATTCAACATGAGGTACCACAATAAAAACTATCCCAAGACATGGGAGAGACATCCCTTAGTGACCTTTCCACCAATAGTTTAATTAAACCATGGTGGGTCACTATGTTTTGTCGCCCCTTCTGTACCTCTTCAACACTTAAATTCAAAAGGGCATAAAGAAAATTTGGAACATTTACTAAGCGGTTATGTCGTAAATGGCTCAACAATTTAAAGTGAACTTCATGCAAGAAGGAAAAATGGTCCTCGTAGGTAATGTACCTTATGACATGAACGGCCAACTGAGGTAATTTCCCTGGAAGAGATGTCTGCTTTACTCATTGTTTACTATAATCCATTGGGGCATTTTTTGGTAACGCAAATTCCACTCTAGCTATTCATGCATCATGCCCATGTGGAAATACTTCACCTGTAGAAGAAAGTCCAGAAACCTCGGCAATTTGTGCTTCTAAAGCTTCAATTCGTAACCCCTTAACATATGCAACTCCATTGTTGTACATTCTCAGAAATTCCAGTGTTGTATCTTCGGCATACCCATTTAACCTAACAAAATAGGTGATCAACCCTACTCTGTTAAAAACCTGAATGTTGTCCTAGTCTTCTAACAATTCCAGGTGGTTTGATGGCTCATGTCGTATAGGAGAACCACCCATTCTGTTGTTTGAAATTCCAACAATGTCTGTAAAACTCTAAAATCTCCTTACACCACTAATACTTTTTATTCTTTTTTTGCTAAAAATTTCTTTGATGTGCCCAGAATTGGAATGAAAAATTTCTAGTGTTTCTGGGTAGACAAGACACAACAGAAAATTTTGAAATAATGATGTGGAGTTATGCTGAAATTTTGAGTTTAAAACATGGTTGGTTTCATTAGTTTACATGTAGGGGTTGTCAAATCATAATTTCTTATATGATAGCTCAGTACAATTTGGGTAGAATAAATAGTAATGACAAAGATTGGCAATTATGACAGCTAATTTGGAGACGACTTAAGTTTTGATCTGGCGGGATATTTCTTTTATTACACACAAAACCCTATTTACTGCCCCCTACAAAAAAGGTGACAAGTGTCCTCACTTGCATGGAAAGCTATGGAAAAATCGGGGATGAATCGCTATATTAATCAAGATGTGTCATAATCATATTAAATGAAGTAAAAAAAAATTGGGGGGCAATAAATTAATGCATACCTTGGAATATCATACCGTTAAATGCCCAAATCTGGAAAGATTTGATGACGTTGGAAGAGTAAATATCTGAGCTGCCGCAATAATAAGGTGACGTGAATGCATGGATGGTAGAAAAAGATGATGAAAAAGTGGATGTAATGATGTTTTTATTATGGAAAAGCTATTTTCATTGGAAACAAAAATTTTATTATGACTGCATGTGGGAAATTTTCAAAGAGATGACCAGAGCAAATAAATACTCTGGTTGGCTACAAGAATGCCCTCAGTAGGAAGATGTCCTTCCGCTGCAGGAATATCTTTAGCTGGAGGAATTTCTTTGGCTACAAGAGGTCCTTCAACTATAGGAAATTCATCAGTAGGAGGAGATTCTTCGGCTGCAAGAAGTTCAGCAGCTGTAGGAGAAATTTTAAACTATCGCAGGAAATCGGCCTTTGTCTATAGTTTATGGCATAGGCGGAGCCTATGACCATTCACCAGTAACTTGAAACATATAGGGTCGATGGTGGATAACTGAAATACTCTATTAGAATAAACATGAATAATCTCATAAGGGCCAAGCCAACGTGTTGTAAGCTTACCTTGGTTCTCTTGGAATCTTGAGTCATACAAAAGAGCCCAGTCACCAGGAGAAAACTATTTGGAAAGGATATGAGAATCATGCCACTTTTTCCATTGTGTCTGAACCAACTCTATGTGCTACAGGGCTGCCTTTCTTATCTCATCCAGTTGGTTAAGTTGCAGGATCCTGTCGCATTGTGCCTCAGTAAGATCAATGTTTAGCTGCAATGTTGTTCATAAAGTCTTATGTTCAAACTCAATCGACATCACAGTTGTTTTTACATATACCAACTCAAAAGGGGTAAACCCTATTGTGGTTTTCCATTTAGGGCAGTAGGCCCATACTGCTTCTTGGAGGCAATTGCTCCAATCTTTCTTGTGCAACTGAAGTGTCTTTGTGAGGATAGCTTCTATCTCCCTATTAGTTATTTATGTCTGACCATTCGCATGTTGGTGATAGGGGCTTGATTTTTGGTGGCGAATATTGTACTCATTCATCATAGCAATAATCAATGAAGAGGTAAATTGAGCTCCTTGATCAATGAATAACTCATGAGGTACACCATAGTGTGTGAATACCTCCTCATACAAAAACTGTACAACTCTATTATCTCTGGCATGCTTCATGGCTCTTACCTCCACCCACTTGGTCATGTAATCAGTACATACAATTATGTACAAATTGTCATCAAATGAAGGAGTGATGGGACCGACAAAATTGATTCCCTATTTATCAAAAGGAGTCACTACAACCTGATGAAAGAGTGGCATTTCATCAGATTTAGTAGGTCACCCCATCCTTTGGCATCGATCACACTTCCTGGTGTAATTGGGTGAATCCTTGTAGAGGGATGGCCAGTAGTAACCAGTATTTAGTACTTTCATGGTTGTCCTTTTGGCAGCAAAATTTCCTCCACAGGGCTCATCATGAAAAGCCTGGAGGATGTCATAATTTTTGTCCTCATGAATGCATCTTCTCAATACTTGATCGGGGCCAGTATAGAATAAGCAGTCAGCAATCCATGAAAATTTGAAAGTTTTCTCTATTAGTAACCGCTTCTCTTTTGGAGAGAAGTGTGGAGGTACCTTTTGTGAAACCAGATAGTTAGCAATATCAGCATACCAGGGTACTTTTGTAGCAATGGAGAATAGGTGGTCATTAGGAAAACTGTCATTAATTTCCATAGGTTCATCATCATTCTGTAGTCGTGAGAGAAAATCGACCACCATATTTGATCTACCTGGCTTATCTATGATGGTAATATCAAACTCTTGTAACAGCAACAACCATCTAGCTAACCTTCCTATTATGGAAGGTTTATTAGCTAAGTACTTAATAGTTGCATGGTTCGTATGCACAAAGATTTGGTAACCAGTGACATAATAGTAGAATTTGTTTAGAGCATAGATAACAACCAATAACTCCTTTTTGGTAACTGTGTAGTTCAACTTAGCTCCTTGCAGATTTTTGCTAATAAAGTAAATGGCATGTTCTAGTGTACCTTCCTTCTATCCAAGAACTACTCCAACGGCATGATCAAAGGAATTTGTATGTATGTGGAATGGGAGTGCCTAATTAGGACCTCGTAAGACAAGTACCTAAGTGAGTACAAACTTCAGCTATAGGAAAGCTTCATCACAGTCTGATGTCTAGATAAAGTCAGCATCTTTAGTGAGCAGTGAATACATAGGGTTGGCCATCTTGTTGAATTCCTTTATGAATCTTCTGTCATACCCAGCATGACCAAGGAAGCTTTTGACATCCTTTTGTTTGGCTGGGGTAGGAAGATTCACAATGACTTCAATTTTGGCCAGATCTACCTGAATGCCAAGAGAAGAAATGTAGTTACCAAGCACTCCTCCTTGCTGCATCATCATAAAACACTTCTCATTGTTTAAAGATAGGTTATATTCTTTACATCTGGTGAGGAATTTTTCCAGATTTTCCAATTCTTCCTCATAAGTATCCCCATAAGTTGTAAAGTCATCCATGTTGATCTCCATACAGTCATGGGAAATATCAGCAAAAATGTTGATAGCCGCCCACTGGAAAGTAGCATGAGTATTGTAGAGGTCAAATGGAAAAACTGAATAAGCACAAGTCCCCCATGGGTAGGTGAATGTGGTCTTTTCCTAATCCTCTAGAAGAATCTAGATTTGATTGTATCCACTGTACCCATCCAAGAAAGAAAAGTATTTCTTTCCTACTAGAGAGTCTGAAACCTGGTCAATGAATGGAAGAGGGAAATGGTCCTTTTTGGTGGCATTGTTAAGCTCTCTGTATTTCACACACACTCTCCACTTGTCACCTTTCTTAGGAAGTATGACTAGTGGAGACACCCACTAACTGTCTGATATAGGATATGAAACTGGCTTTAAGGAGTTTTGGAGTTTGGCTTTGACTATCTCACGAAGAGCAGGGTTGACACGTCTTTGAAATTACCTTACTGGGGTTTTATCCTCCTTTAGGAAGATCCTATGAGTGTATAGCTTTGGGTCTAGACCTTTCATATCAGTGTAATCCCAGACAAAATTTGTAGCATGGTTCTTCAGTAACTTTGTCAATGATGTTTGTTGCTGAGGAGTAAGTTTGCTATTAATGTTTAAGTAGCGCTCAGGGGAAACTTCCAATGGCTTAGTAAGCTTGACCATAGATGCATCGGTCAATGAGGGCAATTAGATCTCATAGGGAAGCATTTGGTGATAGAGCTGGTTGGATTCAGGGGAAGAGATTTGGTAATCAGAGTATAATGGCTACAGGGAGTAGTTTTGGAAGGAACTATCCAAAGGGTCTAAGTTCGATCCATACTGGTTATGCCGGATGTTGGTGATTACTTTATCTTCCTCCTGAAGCTACAAGAAGGGATCCCTTGTTAATATCATTAATTGGGAGACTGAATTTATAACTTTGGCTTCCTCTCCTACATCTGGCCATATGGGAGAGTCTAATTACATCTGAGGTTGAGCAGGGGGATACAAGGCCAAATTATTGGTGTGGTGGCCATCAGAAATGGTCATATCCCCTGACCAACAACCGATGTAGGCATCAGTGATAGCCAGCCAAGGACATCCTAGAATGATTGGATAGCCTCCTAGGGTAGCTTTTGGTGTGAGGATCATGAAATCTGCAAGGTAGGACCAAGACTCAAGGTCAACCACAATGTCCTCTATCACTCAATTGGGCTTTACAATCAAACTGTCTGCAAGCTGCAGGATAGTAGGTGTATTGTGGAGGTTGGTGATACCAAGGTGTTGCATAATTTCCTTGGTCATGACATTAATTGCAGCTCCAAGATCAATAAAGGAATTTTTTATAGCAGTCCCATCAATAATGACCTTAACAACAGGGCTGCCAGGGTCAAAATATTTTGTGATGGTAAGCTTCCCTAACATGATGCCCGCCGGTTTTCCCAGAACATGGATAGTCTAGGGATCCTTCTTCTTGTAGTTAGGCTTTTTAAAGCAAGATTCCTTGAAGGATTTTCCATATGTGGGAACATCTTTGATTTCATGGAAAAGGGGAATTCGGATGCTGACATTCTTTAGCTGGTATGGAATATTAAAAGTTGCTTCATCAGTGGTCTTTGGATTTCTCTGTTGCAATCTCTGTGGGAAAGGAGGAATGGTAGGATGATTGGACTTAGCTAGTGATGTAGTGGCTACTAGATTAGATGGATTTTCTGGTTGATTGGAATCCTCATAAAGTACTTCAGTGATTACTTGAGGTTCGGGTGTAGGCACAGTGGTACCAGACCATAGGTGAATATCATCGAGGTTGATTGCATACGCAAGGTATTGCATGGGATACTGCGACTGGTCTGTAGCATAAACATTTTGCTATGGTGGAGGAGGTCAATTTTTGGGGTTTGACTACAGTTGGGTAGGTAATTGAGTAGGCTTAGGAGGTAGGCTAGTAGCTGCAGGAGGTGGCAAAAGAGCTTGCTTCTGTGGAGGATACATAGGTGGTGGAAAAAATACTTGTGGTTGATTTGGCCATTGCTGGCCACCTCACCACTGTAGGTTTTTTTTCCAATTACCCTATGGTGGCTACCATGCCCCTTGAGTTTCTTTCCAACCTCCTTGAGGGTTTGGCCATTATGGATCAGGGTAATTCTGCCACTGATTCTGGGAATTATTCTAGGGAGGATTTTGGTAATTCATGGGGGGTTTCCATTAATTATTATAAAAAGGACCACTAAATGAAAGAGGATCCTAAGGCATACCTTGTCTCTGTACCCATGGTCCTTTCTTGGCAATGAAGAATAGTTTATCATCCTCTGGTTCAACTGGTTTGTAATCAATTGGCATTTGTGTAGTCTCCATGTTAGCGACCAGTTTGCATCTGCGATCTCTCTTCTTCTGTCTACAATGTGGACAAAATTTTGCTAGCATGGCCTCTGCTTCCTCATATTTCTTCTTAGCCTACATGGTGTCCAGCTTGGTGGCCATGTTGTTGATGATATCTTTCTTAAAATTGGAGAAGAGATTGGTTATCTTTGTCTGTGAAGTGCCAGCACAATTAGACTTCCCTAGAGTGGACCTATATCCTCTTCCTTTCTTGATAGAAGATCTCGAGTATTTAAGGCAGATCTTCTGGATATCATCCCATGATTCCTAGGTGATATCTCCTCTGGCTATTAGGTCTAGTACCTCTGTGCATCCATCATGAATGCCTCACAAAAAGAGCAACTTCTGAGATTCGTCATTGAGCTCATGCTAAGTAATCTTTTGCAAATTGAACATGAACCTTGAGACATAATCCTCAAGATTCTCATCCTCCTTTTGTGACATCTTAAGGATTTCATCCCCTTGCATATCATTCCCTCAATAGTACTCCTTATATTTTAGCAAGATAGCATCCTTCATCGTATCCCAATTATGGACAACATCCTGTCCTAAGCCCATGAACCATCGCTATGCAGACTCTTTAAGCATTGCAGGAAAGAGCTTAAGTCTATGGGCATCGGTGGTGTAGTCATAGCTCCTATAAAGGATATCAAACTCAAAGAGAAAGGTATCTGGGTCCTCTGTGACAAGGCCATAAAATTTTGGAAGAGCAGAAGAGGGAATATTTTTTAGGTTGTTATTATCTCACTGATTAGAGATGGGGAAAGGAAATGTAGTAGGATTATCCATCCTTCATTATTGTGGAGGTGGATTTTGAGGGGGGTTATGAGATTGATAGATGACTAATTGCCAAGGATTTTCTTCTCGATGATTCTAGAGTTTTGGATTGGCAAAGAATTCAGCAAATTGATAGGCTTCTAGTTGTTCCTGGAAGAATCCATGAAAGTCACCCTCAGAAGATGAGGATGATGAAGGGGCTTCAGGGAGCTCAACAATGGCATCAATGAACTGGTTTTCCTCCTCAAATAGGTTGGGATGTGGATTTGGAAAGTACCTTCCTTGGGTGTCTCTTTGTCTATTATGCATGCAAATAGTATGGAATGATGTGAATAGCGGTTTGCTTTGTTAAGATAAGGCTTATTATACTGAACGCAAGGAATGAAATCATGAAAACAAATCCTAGGAATGGTTGAATAAGAACTAGGCTTAGCACCATCCCCGATAGTGGCGCCAAAAATGATCACTTGTTATAAAGGCTCAGAAACTAGGCATAATCCTTTAACTCGGGGATTGGACATCCAACTAAGCACTTCATCCACTTTATAATAAACTCATTTAATATTTCAAACCTAGGGACATGTTACTTGAAATGGGCCAGCAAAATATATGCACCAAGCACTTTCTCAACCAATCATTCTCTAATTACAGCGGGAAATAAATGCTTTCAAAAGGAAACTATACTATTGTTGCATGAAATGAATGCTTAAAGGAAATATAAACTATTGTTGTTAAAGTAGATTCTTGCAAGTAAATAATGGAAATGAATGTTTCTATTAGGATGGAAGAGTGCACACAAACAACTATGATGCCTAATTACTCTATCGCTCGGCTGTAGAAAGCGGTAGCTGTCCTGTGGCTTTGGATGCAGGAGATGTTCAGCGTAAGAATTGAATAACAGAAATTTATGAAATAAATATAATCTAGAATGAATCTAAACTATGGATTCCTCACAAGGTGGCCCCCCTTGGGTGAGTACCCAGAACACTCAGTTACATAGAATTAACTTCAAAACTTCACTTTCTCATTAATTTGAACAACATAGTACATGAATTCTCAACAATAGTAAAATAACAGAACTAAACTATATTGCAACTATAATAAGAATACTACTACTACCATCCTTCTCATGTAGGAGTGGGGCTTTATTTAAAGGGAAAAAAATCTAACTGCTAAACTCCACATGCCCTAAGAAAAGGCAGATTTTTTATTACAACCATCTAACAGAAAGGAAAACTAGAAAATAGGAAATAGAATCGGTCAAGAAGAGAGAAAAGAACTGCATAGACAACAGATCTAAGTTCTCACTCTCTCCTAGATTTCATCAAGGAAATTTTTGCACTCACCAAGTCTTCGCTCAATCGTCTCCATCTGGATCAACCGGAAACCGTCCACCGCTGCTACGTCGATGTTTCTTCCATGTGTGTCTGCTACAGGACCGAGTCAAGCGACCAGCACATAGATGTGCTCACCTGAACAAGATGGAAGTTGCTTCTTTGATGCGCTGCATTAACACCGTTAGGATAAAAGCATTCATGGCATTTTTTCAAAGTACATACATTATCTATTTCTCAAACAGTCAATTTATTCATAAAACATGATCATAAGTTCATAGCAATAAAATAGATCATATTCATCCCAATAAAGCATATTAAGTAGCATATGTCCATGGAACATTGGTTGACTACCACATAATAATAGTTTTAGAGCATAAAGTCTTGGAATAATAATAGAAAACATAAGAAAGGACCTAGCAAAATTTCTTCTAAGGTATCTAAAAGATGCCACTAAAATGGCCTATCAATTTGCAAACAGTCTTAAAAAAATTCATCCTCTGTAAAGGTTCAACTTCCTTCTTACTCAACATAACTCTCCTAAGCATAAGATACTCTCCTATCTCTGGTGTTTCTCTACCTTCCTCAAGTTCATCAATAGTCTGCTCCTCATGTACCACAAGATTTTTTTTCCCATGTTCTTGCTAGATCCTTCAAAATACTGAAAATCTCTATGCCCTATGCCACCACATTTGAAACAAGTACCTTGGAATTCATTTCTACAATTTCCTCTCCTAAGTGTCTTATGATCAGGTTCTATCTCAAGGGTTTTTTAACCTTACCATTGTTGCTTACTTTTTTTCCCTTTCCTCTAGGGCTGCCTTGTCTTCTCATCAACTTATCTTCTGCCCTCAATGCATACTAATAAGTATCCTCAACTAAAGTAATCCTTAACATACTCAGCTCATCCTGAATATTAAATCTCAAACCATTAATATACCTAGCCACCTTCTCCTTAGATACTTCTTGTGTCCATATCTGATTGTCATCCTATAAAACTCTTCAATGTATTCCTTCACACTCATATCTTTTTTCTTCAGGTTCTGTAATTTCTTGGACAATTCCAATTCATAATCTTTGGGAATGAATTTATCCTTTAACCTAGAAACCATCACCGTCCAACTAGTTATTTTCATTTCACCATGTTCCTCTCTATCTTTCTCCAAATCTTTCCATCATAAGGAAGCATGACCCTTCAACTTAGTTGTGCTAACCTAACCCTCTATGGATCTCTAATGTCTTCAAGTTCAAGGTAAGTGAAATAAGTTGGGTCCCAATTCGGCAAAATTCTTGTGGACTTGAAAAATGCCGCTAGAAATGGGCTACCGCTCTAGGCTCGGACGTGCGATCCAAAATTCAAAAAATCAGCGCCTATTTTTTTCAAAATGGGTGTCCATTTTTTAATTATGCCTAGAAACTCATTTTTACATGTTGATTTATTATATTTAAGAAATGGGTACGCATTTTTAAACATGTGCCTATTTTTTAAAAGTTGAATTTACAAGTCACTCTTTTCATTGGATTTCAGTTCGGGATAGGGTTGGTGGGACCAAACCTATGCTTGGGCCTCCAAAATAATAGCTAAGGTATTGAAATAAGATATTTGTGCCTTGTTGTAATTTTTTTACGGCCTTCCTAATCAATTTTTTTGTCAAAATGAAAATCCATTAGAGTTCTTATTGTCCAATTTTCAAAAATATAAATTTCATAGTGTTATGATCAATTTTACTATTTTTGCAATATTTATTAATCAAAAGTGGTACCTAAACTTAAAATAGTGAGGTTCAGTAAAACTTTAATAACTTTTTTATTTTTATGTTTTTTTTTTTAAATAAATTATATGACATTAATCTACATAGAATTTAATTGAAGATAAAAAAATTAATTTTTAAAAATATGAAATTTTCATCAAATTATGGTGGTCGTACACTATAGGTTTCAAAAATATACTTTGTTGTCAATTAAAAATTAATAATAAAAAAGGAAAAATGTGCTCATCAATCTTTGGTGTCTTAGGTATCTTTCTCTAGAAGGATTCACAAAAATTCATCTATTTAGGTCAAAATATAGTGGTCGTACACATGTGTGGTATGGTCCTAAAATAAACATTTTGAAAAAGTGGTTTTTAAACATGCCTACTAAAAAATAACTTCTACCATGTGTGTATTGAAATAAATTACATATTTGAAAAGTAGACTCCAAACACTACATTTCTATTAGTGAAGTTTTTCGAGATTCTATCTCTAAGTGCCTCAAATTTTGACATCAATTGACAAAAAAATTGAAAAATGGGGAAAACACTTCCACTTTTTGCCCAAAAGTGGGACTCAACAACTTGCAACCACCCTTCAAAGTAATCTTCCAATTCTCCAATCCAATCTATTAAATCCTTAGGATGCAAAGAACTAGAAAAATTAGGACCTCCATTATATGACTCTTACCTAATTGTGTCAGCTCTCAATAATCTTTCCTCTTCTGTGGGGATCTCAATGTCTAAAGTCTCGGGATCTTTGACAGCTTCCTCAAATTCTTCTTCAGTCTCAGGATTCCTTGCAATTTAATCAATACATTTATGATCTCAAACCTCATCTCATTTCAAAAGTCCTCCATCATTTGTTCCAACCTCTGAGAGTTCATTCTTGTAGGCTCCATCTTTCCAAACCTCAGGTGCAATTGCCTCAGCTTCGTTAATCTGATTACAAGGTATCAATTGCCTCTAACACAGTAGTCTATCGAACAACCTTCTAGCTTTCCTCCAAATCAGTGATTTGTCCACCTGTGGGATGCTTCAACACTCAAAAATATGAAGAAAATCCTTTCCTATCCACCTTGCGCAAGTCATGTGTAATTGTGAGTCAAATTTTCACTCAGCCACCTCACATTCAACAGATCTAGGGCTTCACAAGTTCAGGAACTCATATCTACAGGAACCAATCTTTCTTTGATATCTGATGCAGTCATAGTCGGAGTGTCCCAAATGGAGATGGTCCAACCATGCAGCAAGAGTCAACACGGAGGAAAATAATTCATTCAAGTGTATAAAGAACTCAACGATGAACAATAAACATGCCTTGCAGACCTTCTTATTATCAGGTAATGCAGATTTACACCCTACATGCCCAGCAACATGCCAGCTTACTTTCCTAAGTATACATGCCTGATTACAAACACAAATCAAGATCCATGTTGGATTCTAACCTAACAATTGAGATCTAATACCAAGATGCTAAATTAAGGAACCAAGGCTACAAATATATACAAGATCACAAGCCACAAGTCGGCCAAGGAGATTACATTCTCCAATAATGAAGAAAACATTCTCCAACATATAGGTCAGGACCTAAATCCATAAGAACTCTTCCAGATATGAATTATATGTCATGTTCTCACACAAGGAGGTCATCCACGAATGTAGGAACATTGAAAAATGTGTCATTAAGCTTTGTCAATCGTGAAATGGCTTCGCAAGATTGGAAAACCCAATTTGATCATTAGAACAGGAAGAACAAATAGGACTAGACCCAAATTTAAGAAATCTCCATCTAGAAGGAACAAACCAGGATGCAAACCTAGGAAAAGATTCACCATGATGTCAAGAACACGCCATCAGGATCGCATGAATTAAGGAGCCAACTGGAAGGATTGTTGCACAAAAAACTAAAACTAACTAATAGGAACATGACTGAAAGGAAAATATTTTTGGACGATGCAAGATTGTCAATGACCCAAGGATGCTCCTACATCAAAAAAGCTAAATGTTTGTAAACAATTTTGTTTCCACTATAGGAAGCTTGTCCGCTTAACTAGAGTATGTTGGGAATTGACTTATAAGGATATTTCTTAATTGGCATCTTTTTATTGGATCCTCAAATATCAAAACACAAGCTTAGAAAGAAAGTTGGGAATACTAGTTATGAAGTATTTGATTGATTGTATTTTCAAATATCTATGTTTGAAAAGCTAGGTGATAGTTCAAATTTGTCTCACTTTTATAAAGGCAATTGTCAAATTGATCTAATTTTAACTTCAATCATTGAAAAGTCATATGTATGTAGATATAGATATGGATATGCATATGCATATGTCTATTGAATTTTTAAATGAGTAAATATCTGAAATATAGGTTTTTTCAGTATATTAAATCTTTGTATATTATAATAAAAAATTATCTTAATGTTAGTCCAAATCTTAATCTTTGTCCTTATGTTCAATTTTTAAGTCACCTTGTTATTTTGTGAATCTCAAGCTTCCTAAGCCCTCATGTTCAAAATCTCAGGGAAAGGATCTCCCCTGTGTTTCACCTATGTTTGTAAAAAAAGGAAAATCTTTTGCTAACATGTTTCTTGAATAGGTTTGAATATGTTTGAACAGCCTTGAACAACCTTGAACTTAGTTCAAGAGTGTTCAAGCTCGTTCATATTTTTATGAAGCAGTACTAGGTGAATAACATTTTCGCTAAAAGAGGTGTTTCATGATCGCAAGCTTCAGAGCTTTTGGTTAATCAAAGATGGGAATTAATAGTTAAGCATGGGACTTCTAGTTTGAAGATGAAGGCGAGATATAAAAGGAACAGACTTGAACAGTGATTAACACACAAGAACAACCTTGAACTCGGTTCAAGAGTGTTCAATGATTTTAAAAGTGACACATGGCATAAACAAAGGACAACCACTATCTTTTCAGTTGTAGACCCCACTCAGAAAAGGCTTTTAATGAAGAAAGGTATTGGTAGCGGTTAAGTCATGTCTGAGCTATCGAATTAATGAGGAATTTGTGCAGCATAAAAGTTTGCACAAGTGGCAATAAATGATTGCGTGTGTGAACGGTCACTTCATTCTTTGAGATTTTATTGCCTTAATTATGGGCAATTAATTACTCATTCGTGGTGTTTCTTATTAAAACCCTTTTTAGCATTCATTATTTTTTTGAAATACTGTCAATGTCTGTATGTGCAAAGAGTGGAGGTAAGGTTTTTTGGAACTCCAGTTGTAGAATTTCCCACAGTGATTAAGGTAGGTCAGGCTATCATCCCTCCAGTGTTTAAATTTAAGAGCTTGTGAATTTTACAAGAGTTTCTATAGCAATTCTCAGTCTGTTCTTGCAAGAATGAAGTTTGCATTCCATTTTTTGGGGGTGTGTCTAGTTTGGTGTGCGAAAATCCTATTGTAACAGACACAAATTTAGAGGGATATGATGTTGAAGGAATAGCTAATAGGCTTACTGCGTCTGTCAAGGAGAGTGTTCCTTCTATTGAAATTTTAAGTAGAGGGTTGTGTGTAGCTGCTTGCTTCCCTCCTGTAGTGGTGTGTCCTGAACTTGTCCATGAGTGTATCAGACATTATGACCAGTGAACTGAATCAATTCTTAAAAGAAATGGTGAGGTGTTAATGGCTGTGAACAAAGGAATTGTCACTTCATCTTTCCAAATCCAAGAGTGAACTTTTTCCGCTTTCTCTCCTGCCCAAATTCTTTTTAAATTTAAGCCAAATGCTAACGCAAACCATATTGCAATAACAAAGCACTGGTTATTATTGAAGAAATTAATCTTCCTAAAGATCTAAGTGTTCCTACTCATTCCAAATTAGAGTTTCCAAGTATTGAAGATCTGTCTATAAATAATTCTATTTTTGGAGCTTCTACAAGTGTTACTACAGCAAATCCCCATAATTTGAAGACTTACCAAAGGAAGGAAGTTCAACATACTCAACCTCCTATTGTACCTTCTATTTAGCAATAAGTACCACCAATAGCAGGAATAGCAAGAAAACTATCTTTTATCCCTTTTGATCAGGGTAGTCCTCTCCACATTGCAAATCACAATAATATACCATTGGTTGCCTTGAAAGGTCTGCCATCATTCACCGGAGAAGGGCAAGTGACAGCTATTGAGCACATCAGAGATATTGCATCTTTGTGCAATGTCCATCATGTTACGGAGGAAGATGTGGCTATGAAGTTGTTGGCTACATCACTTAAAGGTAAAGCTCTTGACTGGTTTAGAAATCTTCCAGTCAATTCTATTGCTACTTGGGATGTTTTTGGAGATAGGTTTTCTAAGTTTTTTGAGGACAAATCTGACAATTTGTCTTTAGTGGGGCAATTAACTACTATCAAAAGGGCTCCTCAAGAAGAGTTAAGTGATTTTAATCTCAGATTCCAGAAAACTTGGAATAGAATCCCTACCATGGTAAGACCCTCTGTCGAATATGCTTTTTTATACTTTCTCAAAAGCTTGAATAGTGATATTTCAGTAATGATCCAGTCCATGGGAGGAAATTCTTTACCCCAGGCCTATGATATTGCAATTAGAGCAAAGAATAGTCTCATTCAGGTAGGAAAGATAGCTCCTAGGCCACCCATGCCTTACTTCCCAAATATCCAGCCCAATATGCCATTGATTACTCCACCATTAGCTCCATTGCCATCTTACAAAAGTGAGGAAATCATGCCTATAGCCCCTCCTAGTGAATTGCAGAGCATAAAAGATAGTCAGCAAAAAATAGAGAGCTTGCTATAGACCTTTGGGAATGAATTAGTGAACCTCAAAAGATAGCAAAGTCATCCCGTAACCCATACTCAAGGTCAATTTGTTGGTTCCTCATCTCAACAGCCTAATTAGCCCAGTTATCAAGGCAATAAGCAACAATATTAAGGTAATAGTAATGCAAATAGGCAAAACTGGAAGCAAAGGACTTATAGGCCATACAATCCAATACCTCTCAATGTTGTTAAGGATATTGTTCCTAGCCAGAATAACCTTGTTGTAGATTATGAATGGTGTTATCCATGTAATGAACAACACAATCATTCTAAGTGTACTAATGGAGTGCTCAATCAAGCCTTGATGGTTCAGAGTGTCATAGATTCACAGCCTACTGAAGAGGCTCAGCAACACTGTGATACATCTGCCCCTAACACTACATTCCTCAATTGGCAAGAGGAAGAGTTATGTGGAGTAAATGGTGACTCATCCATATCAGCAAATACCAGATCCAAGAAGAGAGCCATGGAAACATAGCAATCAACTGCTGGGATTGCTGCTACAAATCAATCATCACTCACTCCACCAGTTTCAATCCTAAAGGGAGTCTCTACTCATGTAAACAGAACAATGCAGTATCAGAAGCGGCCAGATCAGAGTATTAGTAAGTCTCCTTAGAAGGTACAATTTGTTGTTCCTTACAACATTGTTGATAATATGAAAAAGATGAATGTTTCTATTTCCATGTGGGATTCATTACCTATTCCAGGGAAAACTAATTTATTAAAGGAGGAACTGTCAAAAGAAACAACAATTCTACATCAAGCTGTAAATAATCCTCCTAGAGTGGTCTTGGCCAATTCAGAGCCTTCATTGGTTCAGGATGAAGCAGTCAAACAAAAGGAAAAGAAGATTGGTAAAGTACAGCAGCAAGTATCACAAGAGAGTAAAAATACTGCAGAATTAAAATAGCCAGCAATACAAACTGAGAGAAAATCAGCAAATATGCAGAAGGTGACAGAAAAGGGAGGTAAGAAACCTGCAAATGTTAAGCCTCCTCCTTTCTATGTTTCTTTAATCATTGGAAACAAATTAGTGCATAATTGTATGGTTGATAGTGGTGCAACCAGCATTGTCATGCCAAAGAGTATAGCTAATAAATTGGATTTGAAGTATGAACCTCTTGAGAAAGGAGTTGTTCAACTTGATGGTTCTTCAATTAAAACTGTTGGGGTTGTTAAAAATGCAAGTCTAACCTTGCACTCATGTCCAAATTTCTCCATTTCTCAAGATATTTTTGTCATAGATCTGCCACCTTATTTTGCTCTATGTTTATCAAGAGACTT
>MU224448.1:1511748-1525542 GCA_018584345.1 Thuja plicata
TTTGTACTCTAAGAGTTGATCATATTCCCAAAAGTTTCAAATTACAATTTGATCAATTACATTGTGCATTCAAACTGAATGTATTATACAAATGTTGCTTCATCTTTCTTTTTATGTCAAAACAATACTACATTGCAGAATAAAAGGCATAATTGAAAGTATGGAGTAGGGGTCCCATGCATTGCCTTGTAGTGATTTGTTGCTTGCATATTGGATCTCCATTTTTGGTTGCATATTAGGTCCTAGGTCTTCAAAGTCCATCATCATCTGCATTTAGGTCTTCTAGGGTTTCCCTACATCATGAAAGAAAAGTGTTAGATCTAGTTGGATCCAAGCAATACATGGGACAACAAGCAACATACAATCAATCCTGCTCAAAACTGCATATCAATCTGCTGAAATCAATATAATGAGGAAAAAACATTCATTAATAGTATCTAAAGAATAGTATTAAAGGGACTTGTTCTAAACATGAAACCTTTTTCTATTTATGACTGCTTTGATACATGTTATTCTTCAAATCAGATATCTGAATGAAAGGGATTTAGTATTACCAGTTGAGAAACCTTTTTCATGATTGGATCAACCTATGAGTCCACCAAATGACATAAACCAACCAATACTCATGACTGAATGTCATCTTACATTCATTCACAAATATTAATTGGTACATATGATTTGATGACCTAATAAGTTGAATGGTTTTTTGTGTGCAAATAAACAGGTATATATGACTGAATGCAGAAAACAAAAGAAAATGATGTAGTGGATGTCACAAGCCCGTGCTCGAACATCACATAAGAAATTTTATGTAGAAGGATGGTTATCATCTAAAAGGTTATTGTTCACACACATTGGAAGAACATATTTGAAGACACATGAAGGAATCAAAGATGCTACAGAAAGGACATGAATAGAGAAAATTGGTAAATTGTAGAATTGAAAGATTCTAAAGACTCATTGTTTTATACAAGTAATGCAAAGTATGAAAGTGATGTTACAGTAAGTGCTTCTTCACATATATCTAACTATTATGCATTTGTTAAACACCACTTGGAGGGTCTAAGTTAAAGTTTCATATATGGAGATTATGCATAAACTATGTCAAATGAGAAAATGCTAAACAGAATAAAAGCATGGAACAGAAAATCTAAAAGTTGCAAAATGGACAGAGATTAATAATCTCAGATCGACATGAGTGTGCAAAAATAGAGAGAAAGCATAATGGAATAAAGTATTACAAGATATTTAGAAGCTGCATCAAAATGACTATGCTTAATCATGATGAAATACTACAACTGTATAGTGTGTTTTAGTTCACCTTTTGAGAAAGTTTCTTTTGCAAAGTTTACATCTCATATAGATGTTTTGAACATTTTTTATAACAGGAATAGAGCATATATTATTGACATAATGATGTCTACATATGGTGATTCACTATTTTTAAGTAAAATCCATGGAGGTCACGAGCCCATGCTCGAACCCCATGGGTTTTCTCTATTATGTATGTTCCAAAAGACGAACAACATATTCTTGCATAAAGGACAGCACTATATTCAATGCATATAATGCTTAAAAGATGCTCGATACTATCAGCAAAACTGAAAATTCATAGTGTTTCTTAACATATATATTACATTTTATATCTTATGTATGTTCTTTTTTCGAATAGTGGAGTCGAGCATCAAACAGAGATTCTCGGTATTGTATCAAGGTTACAAATTCATAGTATTTTTTAACATAATGTTGAAATTTAAAATCTTGTGTGTGTTTCTTTTTCAGATAGTAGTTGACATCCAACAAAAGCATATTGTGCTTGTTAATTACTGGTATTTGAAGACAGCGGTAATAATGTTTTTATTAAAACATTCAAACAAAGTAAATCCCGTGGTTCAACTCAAAATGGTGACAAGCATCAAATCGACAGTTCCAAGTGCAAAGTTGGGTGTTGGTTTTAAAATAATACAAGTAACTATAATTGAGCATCAAATAGATACCAACATACATCAAAAAGACATCAGACAGTGACCTTCGATATTGAGAAGAGCTGAGGTTCATGGGCTCGAAAACAAGTAAGTGATAATTCAGCAATGATATAAAGATTCAAAGCTACACAATCAACATCAAATAGAGCACTATCATATAAGTGAAGATCAATGCAAAAAGCAGAGAATGATCAAGTAATAGAAGGAGTTGACTTATCTTTAATGCCAAAAAATGTGTCTTCATGTCTTCATTTGTGTCTGTAGCAACTCGCATGAAAAAGTAAAGCTTATGACTGAAAGATGTCATAAATCTAAAACCAAATATATTCACTCCATCTTTCAGTCATAAGTTCCATTTTTTCAAAAATGCTGAAGAGAGTCACGATTCCAGGAAACCCGCATGATGGTCACATAAAAAAACATTCATAAATTGGTCTGTTACCTGTCGGTTTGATGGAAAGACAGTAGTGGTGGCACTTTATGGTTACACGGACAACTGGGGATGAGTCCTGAAGCTGTGGCTGGGACATCCCCAGTTCATAGTCAAGAGTTCATGGGCTTGACACCTCATCCATAGCTCCAAACCATTCCAAGGTGGTAGTGGTCTCACTTTCAAGTGTAGTGGTGGCATCACAAACAGACAAGAACTCACCGAGCCTTCAAAAAAATTGCAAGTTCAAAACCCGTGATGGGGATGAATCAAACTAGGTTACAAACCATTGTTCAAGCACCATATGTTATGGCACAATATCAGCAAAAATCCCAGCATTAAATTAAGAACATGCAAACTTATAGTTCGAGCCTTTTTCGAGCAGATGAAGATCAAAAGCCGTGACTTTTACTTAAGAAAAAGGCTATAACAGTGAGGCCATGGAATGTGAAAACAAAATTTTCCTCATAGAACTCATGAAACTCAAAGTTTCTCCATAGAACATGGCAGATTTCACAGCATAGTTTCAGGGTTTCCACTTGCAACATGGCGGCAGCACAGAGATAAACATAAAACCCTAATAGATGCAAATGAAATTGATAAAATGGGATGCATTGTATTTTACTCGCATTTGAATTCCGTTGTCAGTTGAAGTAAATGCTATGTCAGTGATAGTGCATCGACATCCTTTCAGCATTGCCACCTTAGTACTTTAAGTGCCACAACACAACTGCAGAAATCTTTTCCTTGAGGATAGTCATGTCAAACAGCACATTCATAACAAACCGCAGTTACCTCCAAATGCTCGAGTATGGTGTCGATAGTGTATGAGTAGTTAGATGTTGAGTTAGTTAGGGTTTTTGAAACTCTTGCAAAGTGTGGTAATCAGGATGGATAAGTTTTCTTAGCCTTCGATGATGTGTTAGAAGATGTAAATAATGTGCCTAAAATAAAGGCTTTAACTTAGGGGTTGGTTTAGATGTTGATTGAACCTATTAGTTGTTAAGGGTTTTTGGAGGGAAAAGATTATTTGAAATGAGCCATGTTGGCTATTTAGAGGGGGTTTTTAGATTTTAGTAAGAGAGTCAAATTTGGTGGATAATTAGCTTTAGTGAATTTTGAATTCCTATTTCTATGGATCCATTTTTTTTTGTATTCCATTGTAAGTGCATACTTGTAATTTGGATGTTGTGCAAGAGGATTTCATCATTCCTTGCCATTGATTCTGGAATTCATGTATGTAGTTTATACGCATATTTTTTAGAAGAATACAATTGCCTCACTTTCACATACTTCTTGTTGTGGTCATTTCTCATATTTCCTTTTCAATTTTCTGCATATAAGAGTAATACTTTTGCAATATATTTTAGTGAATTACATTAATTCCTATTTCATATTACAGAAATATAAGCCTTTTGTGGAATGTGCATGTTTTTAATGGAAGAAGTATTGCTTGTGGTCAAAACCCTAGTTGTCACCTTTTCAATTAACCTATGTATTGAGCAGTGAATGATAGTCCAAAGATCCATCAGAGTATGACAAGTATATGTCAGTTTGAAGCTTCAAAAAGAGTTTGAATATCCTTGGTGTATCACCTTTCTTTTATGCAAGTTTAGTTACAAATCCCTTTCTCCTTTTTCCCAATTCAATTTTCAATCAGGAAGTGATATACCATATTTTATAGGAACTGGCCTAGAATCCAAAGATTCCTCTTCATTCATAGTCTACCCACAGCTAGGATAGGTTTCTATTGTTAGGATGGAATTGTTGTGTAGCCCTAATGTCTAAGTTAGGGTGACAATTCTAAACCTAAACACTATCAAATTGGAGATGATGACCAAATCGGGAAAGATCTCTTTGACCTCGATGATGTAACCCTAGATTTAATGGACACCCCTGCTAAAGTTGGCCCTCAGCCAACAACAACTAATGATACGCCCAAATGGTTAACTTCTTTAGTTAATAGGAAATGGAGTTTGATTCCTGTATCAATTCCGATGTAGGATATTGTTAGTAAGTATGCTCAAAAGACTCCCAAGGCCAAGAAAGTGAAGAGTACAACATGTATGTTTGCTGATGCTAAAATTGGGAAGTGGATAGCTAAGGTAGCTACTTACAGACCAAGGGAAGAAAAGCAGGATGTGGCAGTTGAGGACTTTGAGGTAACTAAAATTGAGTTAGGGACTATGGACAGATCAAGAAAGAACCACCTTTTCAAGGAAACGGCCCAACAAATGTTGATCACATCAGTGCAAGATAGCAAGGAGAAGAAGGAATTGAAACAAACTATTGTCTCACTTTCCCAGTTCATCAAAACATTCTACAACTTTGATTTTACCCCACTGTCCCAATCATCTTAGGTGTTTGACCCCAATTCTACAGAAAGCAAAATGTTGCTGAATCAAGTTCAAAGGGGGCAGACTTTGGTTTCTTCAGTTGACAAGTGGATGGCTCAAGTGCTCAATAATGGCAGGTAATACATTAAAGATTCACATTCAGTTCTTCATGACACCAAGGCAGTGATTGGAGAATTTCAAGCTCAACGCTAGGTCTACAATACAGAGGAGGAAAAATGGGTGTTAACAATGACAAATTTTATGGAGATAGAGAGACATGGATTTAATAAATTCTGTGTAGAAAAGTCCCTAAAGGGTGCCGAAGAGTCTCTTTTCTTCATCCTTAGAAAAAATATCAGTTGGTGCATTGCTTTGATAAGGGGTACTATTGCAGAAAATAGGGAATATGAAACTGAATCTAAGCAAATCCAAAAGGCCGCCTTGAATGAGTTGAAAGTGATTAATTTCACTTATACCTACCCATCAGTCTTTGGTGAGAAAGAACTAAAGGGCGCTCTGGATGCTTTCAACTCAAAAATAAATACTATCAGGGAAAAGATCAATCCTAAAGCCTCTGACTTAACTCAGATAGCAAGGATTTAATCTATGCTTTATCTGTGTGTTGATCAGTTATCCAATGTCATTGAGAAGGTGAAGAAATTGAGGTGGAGCAAAGATGCCTCTATGCCTCGGATAGTAAATTCTAAGATCACGCATCTGTCACTCCTGAAAGAACTGGTTCAAGCGTATAAAGAATGGAAGCCTACTCAATCAGTTACCAATGAAGAAGGAAGTCCGGCGGGGAGCAAGGATCGTGCTATTGATAAGGAGCCTGATTTGGCTATCTAGTTTTACTAAATTAATCTGCAAACTTTATAGGACGTGTGTCCTCTTTCTGGTGGTTTAGTTACTTAACTATTTTCCCGAGAGGCTGTGTTTTTCAGGAGGCCTCTCAGTGCTCTACTACTATTTATTTTAGCTGCTCAAACTTTTTAAGGGTTTGAAAAACTTTTGGCAAATAGATATAGATTTTGATAATTACAGTTTGGATTGTTAAATGTTATAAACAGAATAGATTTTAGGCAATTATCTGTGTAGTGATTTCTAAAATATATGACAGTAAGGTTATTGAATCTATGTTGTTAACAAACCAAAGCAAGGTGTCATGTGTTGACATATTGTTTATCCTATTTTATACATTTGTCGTTTGGTTCATAATATCTAAATTCTGGATTTTATCTACTTTCTATCATCTTTGGTCAAGAAGTCGTTTATATTTTTCATGAAATGCAATTGTGGAAGTAACTGTGTTTCCTTCCTACTCATCATTCAGTTTTATTTCGTTCATATTTCCTTAGTAGCATATCATCAAAGAATGATATTGCAGCCTTTATAAGCTTTCTAGTTAAAAGCTAACCAACTAAATCATTATTTCATTTCATTGAATATCTTATTAGGGATATGTACCTATTATAAAATTTAGAGGGAAGTGATCACAAAAGATACTTACCCAACTGTTAGAAATAGTTTGTCTTTTAAGGGTGATAGAGTAAACTTAAAAGGATTTTTGTAGAAAGACAAATCTGTTCACTAACACTTAATATAGTTTTTTTTTGTAAACTTAAAACTATAATTTAGTGGGGTGTCACTTTTTAAATAGTCATTTTTTCCCTTCATTCTTTTTTGTAATTATAACTTAAAATTTTAATGCATGTGGATTTTTTTTCCTATTTTTGCAAAGAACCCATTATAAAGAAATAATAAATAACACTTATTGAATCAACTAGTCCAAAATGGTTACAAAAAAAGATAAAACAATTTCCAAATTTTACATGAAATGTCTTAATACATAAGCTCACGGGCTTGAATTACAATATGAAAACATTTCCTTTACAAATAAACAAATGCTCATTTTCAATCTTCCATGTAAGATGTACATCAAATTTTAGATACATGTCAAGCATTCTTTCTCTAGCAAGTACTCACAAGGTGAGAACATCATAATATTTTTCGTAATAAGGTTCCACTCTAATTGTTTTAAATCAGCATATCTCAAATTCAAATATTTAATTTAAGATATTTAGCCTAGCCAAAATGGGTTATGACATCCTTCTCCTCTAGGAATAGACATCATCCTGATGTCTATCTAAGAAAACCAAAACTGAAATATAACTAATGATACTAAATGAGAAAATAGTTATTTTAAGATTTTAACATTTTCCCATGTAGGACTTTCTACTGAACATTAATCTTATTGAATTTTGGTGATTGGTTTTTCTATCATAATACTATCAAATTCATATGTATTGTACCATTCTCAATTGTAATCACCTATAATTATATGCTCAATTAGGTCCTATTTTATCATGTAGGGGCTCCCACATTAATTTTTGTTACTTCAACTCCACATTACCTACATTTCTGCCTTTCTCTCCTCCTTCTCGACTCCCAAATTTAATTTCACCTCTTTTTGGTGGGAAGAGTTCATATGGGCTAACATCTTCTCTAGTTTTTTCCCCAAAATTTAAATCTGGGGCTCATCTCATTGGTTACGGAAGATTTCCTGATTCCCATCAACCTCCTTCAATTTTTTAGCCCTAAAATATTGTGAGAGGCATAAAAGCAACCTATCTCTCCTCATTTTGATATTTAATCCAATCAAGATTTCAAGACCTCTCCTACAGTTTTGCATCCCAAGTATTATAAGGTGTTTAAGGGTAATCGTCTCCATGGATCAAGCTTCTTTCCCTCATTGAAGGCCAGGAAAAGGAGTCTATCATCAAGGAAGAAGATCATAATAGTACAAAGCATTGATCTACATACATTCAAGCATCCACATTCATTTAAGCATTCAAGTCTTCAACTCTTAAAGTCATCCTTCTCTCTCTCCAATCAAGTATTGTGGGAAACTACAACATCGATTATACAAAGTTTTGTCTTTCATGATTTTATTTTGGATTTTGTGTTAATTCAAAGATATTGCATTGCCAAGGTATTACACACTTCATTTTTTAGATCTAGCTTCAGCTATATGAAAATACACTTTCATTTACTTTATTTAATTTCATGCTTTATTTAGAACTAGAGTTTGACTAAGGAAAACCCCCTTATACACAATATTTTCCCTTTTTTTATGTGTGGGTGTAGGTGGTATTCACATCAACTCAGATCTAGAAAGTATAGTCCCTGGAAAACAATCTACAATTTGGATTAGTCAAAAGTGCAAGGAATACGATGCCCTATATGAACTCTTCCCACCAATTCTATATCAACCTGAAACCACAGGTTAGACACATCTTCTAGTTGTTATTTTTGATACCCACACAAAGTTGTCTAATTTTTGTCAGTTTGTATGTATAGTAAGTTATTTGTTTCCTCCATTTTGTCTTAGTTCTCATATTTCTCTATATTGTTTCCATATTAGTGAAGGAATCTAGATACTCATTCAGTACTTGGACCCTTCTAATCCTATTGGTTATCTCTCCTTCCTAATGTACAATAGTAAATAAGGATCCTAGAGCTCCCTATTTTTCTTATTGTACACATACATAAAGAAATATTAGGATAGAACATGATTTCCTGATTTCTAAATTGTACCCATTTTTAGTCTAATATCTTGGAAAACAATACCTAGTCATTATCTAGGATTAAAGCTACCCATATTTAACACAATATACTTGTTCATACTACATAAAGGAAACTTTTGAGATGCAAATTAATTTCAAATTTTGAGATCACCATCTTGCTTATCTATTTAACATGGTTTATGTAACCTATTCATCATAGGAACCCCTACCTAAAATAAATTGTTTATATTTAATCAAATGAGAATAAAGCTATCTAATTAATTATTTTACATAATATCACAAAAATTATAAGTTATTTTCATGCATATCTTCTCATTTGTAACACAATAAGTTTGTACATATATAATTTATGACTTCTTACATGTGACATGAAGACTTAATGAGTTCATTTTGTTAAAAATATGACCTAAACAATATTTTTATTTCATCAATCATGACTACTTGCATCTGACATGAGAAATACATCCATATCATCATTAAATTCTTTCTAGTAAAAATATCTTTTCATGTGGCCTTTTATTTATGAAGAAACTTAAACTTGATAAAGCATGCACTAATGCATTGAAGTAAAGGTAAAAATACACTTCACTCAATGTCAAACATGTAGGATATGCATACCAACTTACAACCATATATTTTCATTCATGAAATTCATATCACAACTTCCAATGCACACCACTCAACGTGAATTAAAAACATTTGCATCAACATATATGCAACGCAAAAAAGTTCCATATGCATAAAATGCATTGCATATTTTTTTAGAATTAATGCACAAAACCCTCTAACACTTCAAAAGGAGCAAGATATTTAATTGAAACATGATACTAATAAACAAAAATCCACGATTATTATGTTCTATAATATCTTTTCTCTTATGGATTCTATTAGCCTATTTTATCAAGAATGTGATAAAGATCATATTAACTCATCACAAGACCAATAATATAAAACACATAGACTAACCACTATAAAGATAAAGAACACCCTACTGGGAGGAGCATCAAAATCTAACCCAGTTGAGCACTGACAAAATGGTAGATTTTTCAAATGCTTCATGTTCAAGGCCCTCCTACATGATTCACTTTTTATCCAAACCTGACAGAATAAAACCCAAACTAAAAAGTTTCTTAAGATTGTAAGAACCCCCTTTCTGAAGAAGATTGGTCAGTAGATAAAATTGTCACTTTCTAGATTTTCCAGAAAGAGATTTGCGATACCACAACCAAGCCTAGAAACATATTTAGTGACATGATTTTTTATGATAGATGGAACGATTCCCAACCAGATGATGCACCCCCAAAAGGATCCAAAAGTGAATCTTTGATGAAGGTTAGCATTGTTCCCAAATAACATAGTGTGCATGATTAAAAAAAAAGTACATTTCATTGGAAAATAATCCTATGGCCCCTCAAGGACCCAAATTGATAGCGTAATCCATGGCCATGGTGTAGGAGCCTCATGCAAAGGTCCTAAAGAAAATATAAGGTGGATATCTAAGAATATAAAAATTAATTTCACTATCTCTAAAGAAGAAAAGAATAATACTAAAACTCAACATGAAGAACCTCTACAATGAGGAAGAAGAAGAGGGTATCACTATTTCTACCCCATGACTTTGAGCCAATAGGTATGTTCTTCTCCCCCTCTCCTCCCTTCTCAATATTTTTTTTAAAATTTTCTCTTGAATTTCAAGCCTATCCCTACTCCTATGAATCCCCCATGACCAGTCACAACTGAGCCCACTCCAAATCCATCTCACCCCTTCATGCCAATATCTAAAGTGACCATGCAGACATTTCCACTTTCAATTCTAAATGTACAATCAGAAGATACCTCTATATCAACCCCTACATCAATATATATATATGGTCATGAGAACTCCACCCACTTCCACCCTTTCTCAACCAATATTCTCAACCCTATCCTCAAGAGCACAAATGCTTCCAAGAATCCCACTATTATTTCCAACCACTCTTAGATTTCCTAGAAGTTTAAACACTAGAACCCAGGAGAGTACATCAACCATCACAATATGATTTGGTCTCTCTTTAGGTTATACTCTTGTAGGATAGTAGATTAATTCTCCTTAGGAAATACAAAGGGAAATTCAACACTAGGGAGGCTTGCACAACAATGATACAAAAATGAGAGCAAGGGGATGCAATCAAAATGGCTACCTCCAAGATTGAGACAAGGTATTGTGAAAAAAAAGGCCTTCATGTTGCAGTCAATGAAGCCAAATATTTGAAAATGGGAGGGTGAGATGAGAATTGAGGATTTTATAGAGCATGTGGTGGGGATCAATATGAACAGTACCCACCTAGAAGATGAGGTGGAATTCCTACAAGAATTATGGAGGGTGGTTACATCTGATTTCTTAAAGCAGCACATTGTAAGATAGAGAAGTTGCAAAGGGAACTTGAAAGTATGTTTGAAAATATGGATAGACTCAAATTCCAAATCAAGGGGCTTGAAGCGTAGAACTCCAAACTCAAGAAAGAGAATCAAGAAAGACGTGTTTCTTATCTCCTTATAGAGCAAGAAGATAGGATAAAATAGAATAGCTCCTAAGTCTAAAGGGCACAGTAGATCCTTGAGAGAGAGAGAGAGAAGAAATAAATGAAGAGCACTAAATTCTCCTAGAAACCTTTAAGGATCATCAAAAGGAGATGGAAGATCTTAATTCTTAATTGCAAGAAAGAGAAGAGGAGTTAGTATAACTCCAGTAGTATATTTTTACTTCTAAGGAACAAGTGGAAATATAGATAGGGGAAGCCTCTCACAAAAGGGAAAGAGTGAAAAGGGGTTTAGATGATGCTTTGGCGTGTGAGAATGCTAAAAAAGGAATACAAAATTGGCAGAGAACTAATTCCATGTAGTAATCCAAGAATTAGCTTAGAGCTAGCAAAATTTTAAACAAAAGAAAGCCTCCCGCCAATGCACACTTTGAGAAATCTAGGAGTCCCTAGATATAGATAAAAATGCGAAGTGGGAAACAGAGGCTATACTGCAATTGAAGAATAAATAAATAGAGTGATTACACAAAGAGTTATTAGATACTTTAGAAATGATCAACAACCTACAAGATGAGGTTTTTGAAAAGGAATAGAAAATTCAACACTAGCTTTCCAACCAACCTATTTGGAAAGTGCAAGGAGATTTTCTCCCAATCTTACAACAACTATATACTTCCTTTTGGGAGAAGATATAGAGCTCAATGTATTTTCTATTAAATTATTTTAGATTCCTTGATGACACTCAATAATTAATTATTAACGTTGGTATTTTGATCAATCAAACATTGCAGGAGATTACCCCAAGAGCATACGAGTCTAGATTCCTCACTGAAAATTTGTTTGGGGTAACATTTTATGCTTTTTTAGTAGCAATGATTTTGGATAGGATACTTTTCCTAAAGAAAACCAATGATTACATTATCCTATTGGTTGTCATTACACCTTAAGATCAACCTTTTAATGGCTGATACAACCACTCAACCTATAGAGCATTATTTTGTCCCTCCTCCCTTTTGTTCGGCGACCTTTATCTCTTGGAAGGGTTTCCATGTCTCACCCAGGCACATTATTTTGCAATTTTCTCTTTTTACTTCCAAAGAGTATGCACAATTATGACACGTGGAGGCCTTCTTATCCTTCAGACCTGTTTCCATCCTATGCCTTCTTCCTACATGTTTTCTTGGTGGTCCTCACATATATTCAATGCTTCAAAATTCTTTGTCAGAGATCATTTTATTGGTGATACTACTCTCTATACATTATGTACTAGTGTTCACAAGTGCTTCCTCCACCTCTTGAGTCCTACAAGGTATGGTTTGAAGATCGTCTAATTTGTAACTCCATTCTCTTGGTTAGCATGTATTATATCTTTCGACAATTCATCCTCATTTTTGACCCTTCATTCTGGTGAATAAACAATTTTGTTTAGTACGTGAATGTGCCTACTCCTAGTTTTTATTAGCGTGTAGCTTCATATTTTTTAGGGGAAAATTTCTATATCTCCATGTTATAAAGAGAGAGTTGAGATTTGTGTTTCTATTGGAATTTTTCAAACCAAAAACTCAAGAATTAGATAGTAGTAATATTTTTATTTTATTCTGACCTTAGTATAATTTAATTCTATCTTTAGTAGAAGACAATATGGTTGATTGTGCCTTTGGCCTTTCAATACATGTTGGATATTTTGTGATTGATCTGCTTAGTATACTTTATATCATTCACAAATCAAATATGTGGCTGATATTTAAAGCTTTTGTAATAGAACATTACTATATGAGCTATTGGATGATTTTATGACTCCTTTAATATTTCATTCCTCTTTTTGTTGCACTGTGTTATAAATGTAGTTGTTAATATTGAAGTGTTCAACTAATATTGTTATGGTGTATCACCTTAGTTAGATTTACTTCTATTTTTATTTCTCCCCCTTTCCCTTCAAATAGAAAAGTAAAATACAAGTCAGATTTCAAAATCGTGTAGGTTATTCACTAATGCACAAAAATATTCCCCCTATTACTAAACTTCCCATAAAGGTTGTTACCTTAATCGAATGTAATTTTTAGTATTAGTGGATTCTATTTTTTGTTTGTTTTTCTTCTACACCCTTTGTGTCATTTCCACTATCTTTTCAAGAGCCATTATGGGCACCTTCCATTTATATTTTCCCTCTCAAAGAGGCATCACCCTATCCATTTACCTATCCTTTTGTTTGGGGCAAGTTCTTACTCGTAAATCTTTTTGTCAACATTTTTTTTTCTTCAAAACAACACTATTTTAATGACATTTCAAAGAGGGGAAAAATATAGACACCAAAATATGACCATTAAATATTTGATCAAACTAAATCATAATAACTATTCTTCTAGAGTCCCAATACAAATTAATTAATTAATTAATCCCCCATTTTTTCTATAGTCTAGGTAAATGAATTAATTTAATTTATCTATAGTTTCATTCCATTTAATTAAATAAATTCATACATTTATTTAATTAAATTCTTTTACCCATTTCCTCCAATTCTAAATTTGTCAAAACCCTCATCCACTTGCACATTCCTAAAAACCCTTATTACATCATTAATTCCTCATTTGATTGAGTAAATTATATCATTTTCTTAATTGATCCCCTTCTTTTCCCACTTGAAATCAAAAGGAATAAACAATTCCACCACTCATTATCTCTTTTCCCATCACATCCTCCTAACTTTGCACTTTATGTTTAATTATTTTCACTAATCCTAATCCCTCTCCAAATCATATGCACATTGCTAAACATAATGATTAGGAAAGAGAGTCAACCACTTGTCCACCTTTTTGGCTAAATATTTTGCAAGTCACTAAGACTACAACTTGCAAAACGTGTACTTTAGGCAGCAGTATGTGAGATTTCTCTCTCCTCTCAGCAATAGGGGAGGCTCCCTTCTTACCGCAGGTGGCT
>MU224448.1:1559370-1577489 GCA_018584345.1 Thuja plicata
CATGATCTCCTTACACACTATTCAAGATGCCGACACATCAACATTATTTGCAAGAAATACATTTTACAAAACAAATAATAAGAATAGGAATTATCCAAGGTTGAGACACCTTATTCCTAACACTATTAGGATTCAACTGTGTAGTTATTTTGAGTCAAATTCATTGACCCATGTTTCATGAGTAGTGGTTCACATGAACTCATCTCTCATAAGAATGGATGGAACACTTAGCACTCATTGCATCTAGGTGATGCACACAGAGGTGAAACACCGGGACTTCCCGAATCAATATAGATAGGTAGATAGGTATGCGATATGTGGAAGTATAGAAAACACATAAAACTATTTGACAAAATGCCTCAAAAGAGGCGTTATCTCAAGGAACTGAGAAATTATTGCAGAATATCCCCAAAATGGATCTTGCAAGGAAGCTCTCAAAATTCTACAATTAAGGAAGCATTCTCAAACCATCCTATTTTGTAAGCTTTGTGTATGTTCTATTTAGTGGATGAAGGCTTTACAAACTTCATCACATTAATTGCATTTTTAGTTGATCAATTGGCATCTATGATCGGCCTTCATGCCCACAATGACTATCTTGGCTACACCCTACACCTTATTGTTAAGATGTCATTTACATCTATGATAGTTGTGTGAACATGGTTTATTGGTGACTATAGATCAACATATGAATGAGAATGAATTACAAATGTCGCCATGAATAGTAATACAAAATGCACAAGTAAAGGCATGGGGTGTAACTTGTTATACATAACAACTTAAAGTAAGGTCGGTGATTGTGGGACCTTTTGGGTGGTTGTAAGTGGTCATTGTAGAGCTAAAATCCCCCCTCAAAGATGGTGTGTTTACTATCTAACATAGTTCCTTCAAACATGGTCTCAAGACATACGACAGAGATGTGAAAGTCTTTGAAAAGATAATGTCTCAGCTATTTTTTTTTTATGAATAGTGTCTTTCCTATTAAGTTACTATAAAAGATAATATGTCAACTATTTTACAAATTTCTCAAAGAAATATCATCTTCTGGAAAGAAATAATTATGTAATGTGCACAAAAATAGATTTGTTTGAAAGGTTGATATCGCTCATTTATATGCATGGTATTTGGGCTTGTGGTATTTATAGTATGAAATTATGTATGCATCATTGATCAAGAGTGGATGGTGTATTAATGTATTTCTACACCTTACTATTAGTAATCATGCATACATGAATTTTAACTATAAAGCTCGAATGAGAAAATTTTAGAAAAGGATGATAGCCATATCATGTTCTCATTATTATTATTCATAAACAATAAAACTAAGCTCATGAAGGAATTGAAAAGGTGAATGTACTCTTTGGTTATATAAATGGTACCATATAAGAAACATTTATAAGTGAAGATAGAGGGAACACTTCTCCACTTCCTCACTATAAGGATAAAGAGACCACTTCATGTCTGTATCAAGTGTGGATGATCTTATTTCAAAGTATACTTAAAGTGGAGGGTTAGAGTAAGTTGGTAAATAATTATCAAAGCTTATAAAAACTTTAAAACTCCCATTTGAGATTCTATTGGACATATGATAGGTGTTGATGTCCATATTCATATGCTTAAGATTCATCCTAAGGATGCTTTGGATGTGAATGTTTCTTTTACATCATTTTCTATTGAAAGTGGTCACTCAAATCATTATCAAGATCAAACATTGATGTTAAAGGAGTACATGTTGACTGACAAATGACTCATAAATTGGTGCATATATGTCTATCAAAGCTAGATTTGTACATGTACACACATGTTTACAAGTATTTAAAAGACATATGGACACTAGTAAGTGTCGTGTACACTGAATCTCTCCTACGCACATGCTTTGACCCTACACTGGAAGTAATATGCTCAACTAACTGTGCCTACAAAATATTATACATGTACGGGTATGAGTACGAGCATATTACCTCTAGCGTAGGGTCAAAGTGTGTGCACAGGAGAATGCAATATAGGGATAACACAAGACCTAGATCATGAGCACCCATAGAAAAAGGAGATAACAAGAACCCAAGATATATTTGTTAGTGAACAATTTTTCCCAAGATTTTAACTTTGAATAGGGAAAATCCTGATAAACTAACTGATTGAATTCCTAAAAAAAGATAAGGAATTCTCTGCTTTATATTACTTTACGTTATGCAAGGTGCAGCTAACCTTTTATGAAAAGATAATCATTAAATCCTTTTCTGAGGGAAAATCTTCCCAATGAGTATTTTACTAAAAATACTGAAAAGCTTGAATCAATCAACTCATGAATATGAAAAGAATGTGTATACTGAAAAACCACTCAATTTTAATAACCAAAATCATCCACATGATTGAATATTAAATTTGAGAAATAGATGAGCAATTTAACTTCTCCTCTCGTAACCTTTAAACTCCAAAACAACAAGTTTCCAATGTGCAACAAAGAAAAGCTAAACTTTCACAAGTAATTGATATCCACAAGAACATGAACCACTGCAGAGTAAACAATAGTATCTACTCCAGAAAGTCCAACATATAAAACTGTAGAATTTTATATTACTTTTCCGCAAATTTAGAAAAATATATTCAAAGTTTAAAGCATAGAATACTTAAACAAAAGTAGTTCTGATTTAGTATCTATGGAGAGATGAACCCTTTTAGATGTCAGCTATTACATATTTATACTGCTCATGGCTGGATAACTGTATCCAAAATTACCCCACCAGGAGTAAATAGTTTTTCGGTTAACATAACTGTGTTAACTGATTGAAATAAAGGAAATAAAATAGAGAAAGAAAAAGATGCAAATATCTAACTAGCAGGTTCCATGTGTCACGAGGTGTTGTCCACGCCAGCCATGATTCTTCTAGTTTTCCAGGTTTCATATGCAGCAGTAAATGCAGAGATAATTGATTAATGAGGCAAGCCAATGTAGGCGATCCTCTGTTTCTAGACCTCCTTCTCTTTCTTCAACTCTGTTATCTTTTCCTCATGCATTTCCAAGTGTTTCTGGTTAATTATTAGCATAGCCTCAGTATGTGCAACATTTGAAAAATCATGCCTTGCAGGTGTCTTCCTTTCCTGAATTTCCAGAAACTTTTTATGTATCTCCTTAATCACATCTTCCACCGCGGGCACGGAGTCACTGTCTTCACCTGTGCAATGTTTGCAAAACCATTTTAGATCTTCCCGAATCATTTCATCTACAAGCTTGAGACCAGACAGGATCTCCCTGATTTCTGCTACTCCTTGTATGAGTGCCTCATTTCGCCACACGATGCAATCTTTAATTACATAGATGGTTTTGTTGTCCAAACAAGCCATAGGGCATTCGGAGAGGAACCTCTGCAGCCCAAATTCTTGTATTTCCTCACTCCATAATACTTCCTATAACCAATTGTTTCTTTCTTTTTCGTACCCTTCTATGTTTTCCTTGACCTTCTTGATAATGGCAGCAGACTCTTTCAGAATTGTGTTTAAAAGGTTTACCTGTTTCACCATTTCATCCAAGACGTATTGCAACCATTCCTCCAACGTCTTCGCGATAGCTTTGCACTTTTGCAGGTTTTCAAGAAATTGTTGATTGGCCAAAGATGTGATATCAATAATTGCGGGCATTTCATTTAAAGGCTTAGGCTCTGGATGAAGGATGGCGTTGATGTACTAAGCTATGTTTTTTCATTGCCTCTTTCATGTCTTTCTTATCTTGTGCATCCTTCCACACTCTATCTGTGATCTTTTTGTTGGATGCTTCAAAGATTTTCATGTCTACAGTTCGGCTTCCTTTCTCGAGATCTATTTTAGACACCTGGTAGTCTTGAGGAGAAAGATCTTCATGAAGGTTGTCTTGAGAGGGCTTAGCAATTTCTACTAACCAATGACCAGTGCTTTTGTCAAAGTTAATTCTAGACTCTGTTCTGGCCTTCTTCGCTTTTGAGGACTTTCCTAAACACTTGCTTACTAAATCATCCATAGGCATTGAAAGCAGTACCATACTCCTTTTCCTTTCAACAGAGGTCTCTAGCCATTTAGGCATGGTAGGCTCTTTACCAGGTGTGGGGGAAGTATTGGTTAAAGCAAGGGTTCTCATCTATGTATTTCCACCTTCAGCCACTCTTTGAGGATCTGCCACGCTATCTGCCATAGTAAGACTGGGAGTTTGATCTGTTGTTGTTTTGGCCTCAGAGGGATCCAGATCAATAGTTACTCTACCCTTTCCTATATCCTTTGTTGCCCTTCTCCCTTTTGTATTTGAATGGGTAATTCTTCTAGTACTCACTGCTTCTTGTTGAACTTGAAGTTGAATCTGCGGCGCAGCTGCTTCAACTTCAACTTTTGTAGAACCTGCAATAGGATTATCAACACAAGGATTAGGAGTAACATTTAGCTCTTGGTTAGAATTCTTTTGTCTGATTTTCAAGTGTTTTCTCAGGGTACTACGGGTAGCTGATTGAGTCCTCTTTGTTTTCAACCAATCTTCAGCTCTTCTCAAAACTTTCGATGTATGGGAGAGCAAGTCATCTTCTTCCCTTTTACTCCAATCAAGTCCAGGGATCAGTAGACATTCAATTTGTTTGACATAAATAGGGTTGACCACCACTTCAATTTCATCCTCCTTTATTTTGCTGGTGCTGAGGTTGACTTTAAACAATTGTATCTGGCTCACAGTTAACCTTGACCACAACCTTCTCCTTATTTCCAATTCATCTGAACAATTGGCCCAGTAGTACTCTAGGTGGGGAACATGGATAAGTGAAACTGCATGTTTGATATTATCCTTAGCAAAACCCATATAATCAAAATATTTCCTAGCAGAATAGAGCTTGAGACACAAATTGGACAATACTATTTTTGTCAATGTAGCTTGCTTTAAACTAGGGCATCTGTAGTGACCGATTTCAATAGGAAAGAGGAAAGAAGGTGACTTTTTGGTGGTTTCAGATGAATCCATCACACAGACAAGTTGCCTACAAATTTCAGACAAAATAATGTTATCAAGACAATAATGTGGCAACCTAAAAGGTTCTTCGGTGAAGCCCCTGACTCTGAGGTATGTGAATTTGGGAAACTGAGTATAAAAGCAACCGTAGATTTTAAGGGCTTGTATGGACTCTTCAGATAGTTTGCAATTTTCATGACCTTGAAGTTCAAATACCAACCTCCCTAGAAACACATCATTTACCCTCCGGAACTCTTTGCAAGGCTTGCCAACCTGGAGGCTTGTGTAATACTGGTAGATGGTCATTTCATCTGTCCAGGGCTCATGAGGGAGCCCTTCCCATTCTTTAGACACAGCTAAGATGTAGACCAAAAAGGAAGATAAGAAAAATGAGCCAAAATTGCTTATAGCTAGCAGACCTTTATGCAAACCTTCAGCTATTAAGTCAGCCCAGTCGATAAATTTTTCTCCTACAACAATCTTCTGGATGAAGAAATACATCCAACTCTCCCAGTGAAAGGCATGATCATTTCCTTTTACTCTGTTCAAAAGTAGCACAATGTCGGCAATTTCTTTAATGAAATGCTCAATGGTTAACGACTTGGGAAACCTTGAGCCTCCAAGAGCCATGTTTGAGCTACAATAGAGTCATAGCTCTTCTTGTTGTCTCTATATAAGCGTTTGGCCTCATCAAATGTCCAAGGCTCATAGGGTTCTTTATGAGGAATTCTGAGAGTTGAACTGACACTAACCCTATTTATTCTGGCTAACACTTCACTTGTACTCTTCCTGATACACTTGGTATTAGGGTCATAACGGTTCACACATTCAATAACCAGCTCAAGGCATCCTATGGCCGATGGGAAAGTGACAGCTTTGACTAACCCACTACTAGCTAGCTTTTGGTATATGGGCCCTGGTTGAACATTTTTAATCCACTCTAACATCTTGGTTAGGCTTACATTTACTAGAAAGGTATCTTGAATTTTAGGAAGGGATCTTAATAAGCATGGTTTCTCTAGTTTGGGCAGCTTGGGCCTAAAGAGTGTCATGGCTTGTTTGAAAAGAAAGGTTTGCAGAAATAAAGAAAAACTGAAACACTTCTAACCAAAACCAGGTGCAAGAAAAATGACAGAGAAAACTGTATAATGAACTCACCATTTTCAGCAAAGCCAAGCACTCCAGCCCAAATTCATACCAGTTGACACTTGGAAATCGAGAATGACCAGATAAACAATTATACTAGAAAAGGAGGGAATTTAAGGAGTGATTTCAGAGATCTTAGGATGGATATGGAGCGAGCAAAGGCATTAATACCAGGCATGTTGAATGTACTTGACAAGACTTGCAAGGCCACTTTTAGTTAATTCGCATCAAATCCGCATGCGGATCAACTTCCCATGATGTCAGCAAATATCTATTTTTCATTCTCTGAAAACCAACTGTGCTTGGCATGCATTTTCCTAGCTGTCATATTCATTTCCTTTCACATCTTCAGTACTAACAAGAGGTGGGACCCTTTCTTTTGTTTAGAAAATTGCATCCATTTCTTTTAATAAAACACCTGCGAGAAATAGAGAAAAACTTCGTCAGAAGACAAACGGAGTCAAAGTTGAAGTTGAAGTTATTCACTTGACTCAACTTCGACTTCAACTTCAACTTTGCACAAGTTGGTTCAGACTGACGAGGAAGAACATTTGACTTCATTGGATGAAGAATACTAGATTGAACTTGAAGTTGAAGTATGGTATAGGTTCAGGTTCAACTTCAATTTGGCAGGTTAGGATTTGGCTGATATTATTAACATGGTGAAAACGCGGGGTAACAATTAGCTCCGACTGGGGAATGAGACTGTAAAGGATCAGATATGAACTTATGATCTCTGGTTCTGCAGACCGGCTTTAAGCTTACTTCAATTAAAAGGGACACAAAAATGGAAAATCCGAAACAAAACACAAGGAAGGAACAAGGCAGGGGAAAACGCGTATTTACAATGAAGGCAGCAAGGAAACTTAAAGATGGAAAAGCTTAAGATCATGTCCGTTATCGGACAGGGGTAGATCATCACCATTAAAATATTTCAGCTTGAATGCATTGGAGCCCAATTCTTGAGATATGACAAATGGTCCCTTCCACAAACTTTCAATTTGGTGTGTGCCCATCTAGGTTCTCTTCTTTTGTCCCACAGTAACACTTGATCTCCTTCCATAAATTTTTGAGGTCTTGCTTTCCGATCAAAAATTCTCTTCACCCTCACCTTGTGCTCTATTATGTGATCCACTAACTCTCTTCTTTCCTCTTCAATCTTTTGAAGGTACATTATCTATTTTTCAATAGAACTAGAAAACACCCCATCTTCTATTACCTTTTGTAGGTTTTTAGCGGCCAGCTCTAAAGGTAGGGACAACTGTGCCTCAACTTCGTAAAGTAATTCAAAGGGAGTCATGCCAATAGCCCTCTTGGGAGAGGTTCTATCTTCCCAAAGTGCTTCATACATCCATTTATGCCAGTCCCTCCCTCTTTCATCCACCAATTTTTTCATGATATTGATCAAATTTTTGTTTGTGGACTCAGCTTGTCCATTTCCTTAGGGAAAATAATCAAAGGCATGTGATAAACGGATGCCATGGTCATAGCAGAATAACTGAATTTCTCTAGACAAGAAATTTTGAGCATTGTCAGTTACTATCTTGATTAGCACCCCAAAGCGAGTCAGAATATTCTCTGTTAAGAATTTACACACTACCTGTGACGTCGTAGCTTTGACAGGAATCGCTTCGACCCATTTGGTAAAGTAGTCCATGGCAGTGAGAATATGAGTGTGACCAGCACTGGAGTTTGGGTTGATGGGGCCAATAAAGTCCAACCCCCACTATTGGAAGGGTTCTTCTATAATCACTGGTTTCAGGGTAAGAGCGGCCAGGTGTGGTTTGCCGGTAAACAACTTGTACTTTTCACAATCACCTACCCATTTATAAGTGGATTTGAACATACCTGGCCAATAATAGCTGCTCCTTAGGATTTTAAAATTCGTTACCATGGAAGAAAAATGTCCTCCGCAAGCTTCACTATGGAAGGTCTTGAGCAGCTTCTCTTGTTGGTCTGTATCTACGCATCTCAGGAACATTCCATCTAGACCTCTTTTGTATAGGATGTCATCAAAAATACAAACTTCTCTGCTCTGAGCCAAATACTTCTCTGGTCCTTTCCTTTCAATTGATCTGGACATTTCCCATAAGTTAGAAAATATGCTATGTCTGAGAACCATTCATCTTTCAATCCAACTAACAAACAGCTAGGATAGGCTTCTTCTTCTCTATTCTCTGCCATTAGTCTGCAGAGTCCTTGACCTCAAACCAACTTAGAGGGTTGATGTCAATGTCGAATCTTGCACCTTTGATACCCACGTGGCTCGATTATTTACATCTACATCCTATTGTGTAAGGATGCTCTTGGCTGCTGCAGACGGGATGTAGACTATAGAATGTGAATGAAGGATATAGTATCGGAACTACTTCATGGCTTTCACAACAGCAAAAGCTTGTTTCTCAGCTTGAGAATAGCTCAACTCGTGTTTCTTTAGAGGAATACTCATAAAAGAAATAGGTACTTCCTCATTCTTTTCATCTTTCTAAAGCAGGATGTCGGACACAGTATGTTCTGATGCATAACAATACATTACAAAATCCTTCTTAAAATATGGATGAAAAAGGATAGGTGCTTTTGCAATAGCCTCTTTCACTTCTTCAAATGCTTTGACTGCCAAATCATCTCATTTAAAATTATGCTTCTCACTTAACAGTTTAGCCATAGGTTTTGTAGTTTTAGCAAAATTAGGCACTAATTTTCTGAGAAAGTTGATCTGACCAAAGAAAGATCTGACGCCATTACGGTTAACAGGAAGACATAGCTGCTGAATTTATTTTACTCTTTTTGGGTCAATCTTGATCCCTTCCTTGCAAACTATATGTCTTAATAGCTTCTCTTCAGTCACACCAAAGATTGACTTCTTGGGGTTTAGTGAGATTCTGTGTTCTCTGCACTTTTGCAGTACTTCTCTTAGATCTTTTAGATGCTTTCTTTGCTTCTTGGAGAATATGGTCATATCGTCAAGATAGACTGTAATTCTTTTATTTAGAAGATGCCCAAAGGTTGAGTTCATTGCCCGTTGGAAGGTTGCACTGGCATTTATTAACCTGAATGACATTCTCCGGTAAGAGAAGGTACCCCAAGGGGTTGTGAACGTCGTCTTATGTTGATCTTCCTTAGCAACTCCTATCTGGTTATATCCAGAGAATCCGTCAAGAAATGACATCATTTTTGAGCCAGCTTCTATTTGGAGAATCTGGTCCATTATGGGCAGAGCAAAGTTATCCTATAGGCTTGCCTGATTCAGGTTCCTAAAGTCTACACAGGTCCTTATCTCTCCACTTTTCTTCCTTATGGGTACTATGTTAGCTACCCGTGTGGAGTGGTGTATTGGGAAAATTATGTGAGCTTTGAGCATCTTATCAATTTCTTTGAATATTGCATCTAAAATCTTTGGGTTATAAGTCCTTAATTTTTACCTAAAAGAGGAAATACCTGGCTTTAGAGTGGTATGGTGGTTGAACTGGCCTCCCCTAAATCTTTTCAAGTCTTCGTATGACCAGGCGAATACATCTATGTATTCTTTCAACAACTCGATGAATCATATTTTCTCACTTGTATCACAACAGGTCCCAAGATTCACCATCTTAGGATTGTCCTTCTCTCCTAGGTTGACCTTCTCATAGCCACCACTTTTGACCTCTTTGGGAAATGAATTTTGAGCTGAGAAAGCATCCCGCCTGTCGAAGAGCTTCTCAAGTTCAACTAGGCCTTTAGGTATCACATTACCTTTTAGTTGCATTATACCTTCCATCTCCTCACCAGCTGTGTCAGCACAGAACTTCCTACATTCTGACACGGAACCTTCAAAATAATTAGTGGAAAACTTCTCCATACTTTGTAAGAAAGCATTAATGTGAGCATCATCTTTGAATACTTTCCATGAGTTATTTTTGTCAGGGATGCTTGGCCTATGGATAATCTCAACATTATATTTATCAGTCAGGATGAGGAATTAGCAAAGAAGCTGACACTGCCAAGGAATCTGCTCTGGCGTTAAGCTCTCTAGGTATTGATTCGATAGAAAAAGCTTTGAACCCTTCAAGTTTGTCCCATACTCGATTTCTATAGTGCATTAGTCTTTCATTTTTCACCAAGAACAACTTCTTGACTTGTTTTACTATTAACATAGCATCTCCTTTCACTTTTAGCAATTTGATATTCTTCTTTTTCGCCTCTTCCAACCCCAAAAGCAAGGCTTCATATTCTGCTGTATTATTTGAATTTTCAAAAGCCAACTTAAAATAAGGGGAGACTAACACTATGCTAGCTCCAGAACCACTCGAGCAGCAGCTTCCATCGAACTCTAACACCTAAGGTGTATCTTCATCTTCTGACTGCATACCTACTTCTTCAGTTTCAGACATAATCAAATAATTAGCGAAATCGGTTTCCTGGTAGAGGATTTGAGATTTAGGGTCATCAAATGGGAAAACTATGTATTTAGACTTGGCTTCGGGTAACAAGGTTACATTTTCCCTCCTAATGGATATGACAGCTTGGGACGAATCCATCTTGACTTCTCCTCCCAAATCCCAACAGAAAGTTCTACTAAGGAGCATGCCATAGCTAGTAGGGATATCTACCACAAGGATGGTAAGCTTTATTCTCTTCTCAGGAAAAGATGCTAAAGAGACTTAAGCATCCTTGATTTGACCTATTAGGGGTACCTTCTTGGAATCCATTGAATAACACCTGCCAAAAGTCTTGGTTAAAGGGGGGTCAAGGGCTTTAGCTACTACAGCTGGCATTATATTATCTGATGCCCCAGAATCTATGATACAATTGCTTAATTTAAAGCCATGGAGAAAAAGGGATACATAGAAGGGATCAGGTTTTTCTTTATAGGATGTTTCTAGGCTTACCTTTTTAGGCTAAATCTATTCTTTATGATAATCTAGCTTCTTGGTTTTAGTTTCTTCACTAGAAGAAATTCTATTGGTCTGCTTAGTAGATACATCAGGTGAAGGTTGATGGACATACTCAACTAATTTGTTGAGCTCATTAGGATTCATTCTCAAGTATTCAGCAGGAGATATTTGTGTTCTAGATGTTTTAAAAAACTCAACTATATCAAATGATGAGTCAAGATCAGACCTTTTTAAAATTTGAGTTGGAGGAGACTGAGCTTGTGATGACTTACTCTCGCCTTCGCCTTTGGCTTTGAAATATTTTTCCTAAGTAGGAATTGCATTATTTTTGAATCAAAGATCAGCTTTGGCTCCCTTCTACCCTCTATTCAGCATTGAACATGAAGATTCTTCCAAATTTAAAAGAATGTCACCGCCTCTATCTGAGTTAGATTCATACTTAAGGAAGTAACTCATGGAGTCGCCAGGTCCTTCTTCTATTAGTACATTTTTTGCGGCTACTTTTTTCGCTTCAAGTTGTTCATGCCTCACATTTTCAAGACATGTAGCCCCTTCATGATCACTAGTAAGGTGAAAGATGCACATGTTGGTTTTGCTAGGAGGGGGCTCAATTTGCCATCTCTGTTGACTAAGGGCCAGGTTAAATTGTCTCCCTTGATTAGGAGCATTTTGGCTGGGATATTTCCTTGGGATATCCTGATAAGGAAATGAAGCTTTAGGGAGTTGTTTCTTTACTGCTATAAGATCATTTTCCAGTTTCTGAATTAGTGAATCATTTGAAGAAGAAGAAGATGTTGAGGCTTGAGAATTTGGTATTTGCACATCTTTCTTCCATTTGCCAGATATAATAAGATCATCTTCTAACTCTATGGCAAGAGTTTGGGATGCTCCAAGAGTAGCGGGATTGGCTCTTTTCAAAGGGAAAGAGACATCTGGGGGCATGGCATTCAAAAAGAAACCTTTTGGGTTTTCATCACCTGGTCTACTAGCAGTGGGTATCTAATGCAAGGCTTTGTTGAATCTAGCTACAAATTCCCACATGGGTACTTGTATTTCCTTTTTCATTTGGCTAAGCTGGATGAGTAAAGAATTAGCATCATCAGCTGACTTGAACCTAGATTCAAATGCAGTCTTCATAGTATCCCAAGAAGTGATAGAGGCATTAGGTAAATGGTGAAACCAGTTGGCCGCTGAGTTAGTCAGGGTCTGAATGAACAATCTTACAGCAACATCTTCTATTGCTACCACCAAGACACTACATGTGGTATTAAAAGCATTTAGATGTTCTTTGGGAGACTTCTTTCCATCGCCACTAAATTTGGGGAGGACTTCTCTTTCTCCTTTAGATAATCTTCCCAAATTACCTTGTAAATGTAGAGGACCTACTGCAGCGCCCCAGGGTTGATTTAGAGCCATTCTTGGTTGTCTAAAATTGAGAGGGAGAATATTAATTGTAGAGGGAATCAGAGTCCCGGGGATAATCAAAGACTGAATGGATGGCGATTGGCTGTCTCCTCTAGGAGGGGATGATGGTCTACTAGTGGTTTGAGCTTTCTTTCTCCTCAAAGTAAGATCAGGCTTAAAATGGATTCTTGCTAGATCTTCAAAATCTTGATCTACTAGACCTTTGAATCTATCAGTCTGAGTATACCTTTTCTCCACCAGGGTGACAAAAAAACATTGCAATTTTGGTCAAATTAGTTATTTACACTGGCATCTCTTGCTACCACTGCTTCTTCTTGAGCTACTGGAATTCCCCTTACCCTCTCGGCTATTTCTTCTTCTCTCTCTAACACTCGTTGTACTTGGAGGTATTGTTGATTGCTGACTCAATTGGCCCAAGCACAAGCGTTAAGATTAGAGATAATGTCTTCTTGTGTATCTAGGAAACCTAGATTAGGTTGTAGAACAGGCACCTGATTATGATTACAGAGAACCATTGTCTGAAACCATAGAATTATTGAGAACTTTAGGGAAAGGGATTCTGCTTTTGCACTTTCCCTAGTAGAGTCGCCAAAAATTGTTAGTGAACAATTTTTCCCAAGATTTTAACTTTGAATAGGGAAAATCCTGATAAACTAACTGATTGAATTCCTAACAAAAGATAAGGAATTCTCTGGTTTATATTACTTTACATTATGCAAGGTGCAGCTAACCTTTTTTGAAAAGATAATCATTAAATCCTCTTATGAGGGAAAATCTTCCCAATGAGTATTTTACTAAAAATACTGAAAAGCTTGAATCAATAAACTCATGAATATGAAAAGAATGCGTATACTGAAAAACCACTCAATCTTAATAACCAAAATCATCCACATGATTGAATATTAAATTTGAGAAATAGATGAGCAATTTAACTTCTCCTCTCATAACCTTTAAACTTCAAAACAACAAGTTTCCAATGTGCAACAAAGAAAAGCTAAACTTTCACAAGTAATTGATATCCACAAGAACATGAATCACTACAGAGTAAACAATAGTATCTACTCCAGAAAGTCCAACATATAAAACTGTAGAATTTTATATTACTTTGTAGAAACTTTAGAAAAATATATTCAAAGTTTAAAGCATAGAATACTTAAACAAAAGTAGTTCATATTTAGTATCTATGGAGAGATGAACCCTTTTAGATGTCAGCTATTACATATTTATACTTCTCAGGGCTGGATAACTGTATCCAAAATTACCCCGCCAGGAGTAAATAGTTTTTCAGTTAACATAACTGTGTTAACTGATTGCAATAAAGGAAATAAAACAAAGAAAGCAAAAGCTGCAACTATCTAACTAGTGGGCTCCATGTTTCACGAGGTGTTGTCCACGCTAGTCGTGATTCTTTCAAATTTCTAGGTTTCATATGCAGTAGTAAACGCAGAGATAACTGATTGATGAGGCAAGCCAATGTAGGCAATCCTCTGTTTCCAGACCTCCTTCTCTTTCTTCAGCTCTGTTATCTTTTCCTTGTGCATTTCCAAGTGTTTCTGGTTAATTATTAGCATAGCCTCAGTATGCACGACATTTGAAAAATCCTACCTTGCAGGTGTCTTCCTTTCCTGAATTTCCAGAAACTTTTTCTATATGTCCTTAATCACATCTTCCACCGAGGGCACGGAGTCACTGTCTTCACCTGTGCAATGTTTGTAGAACCATTTTAGATCTCCTAGAATTATTTCATCTATGAGCTTGAGACCAGACAGGATCTCCCTGATTTTTGCTACTCCTTATACGAGTGCCTCATTTTGCCACTCGATGCAATATTTAATTACATAGATGGTTTTGTCATCCAAACCAGCCACAGAGCATTCGGAGAGGAACCTCTGTAGCCCAAATTCTTGTATTTCCTCAATCCATAATACTTGCTTTACCCAATTATTTATTTCTTTTTCGTACCCTTCTATGTTTGCCTTGACCTTCTTGATAATGGCATCTAACTCTTTCAGAACTATGTTTAAAAGGTTTACCTATTTCCCCATTTCATCCAAGACGTATTGCAACCATTCCTCCAACGTCTTCACGACAGCTTTGCACTTCTGTAAGTTGTCGAGAAATTGTTGATTGGCCGAAGACGTGGTATCAACAATTGCAGACATTTCATTTAAAGGCTTAGGCTCTGGATGAAGGATGGTGTCGATGTACTGAGCCATGTTTTTTTCATTGCCTCTTTCATGTCTTGCTTATCTCGGGCATCCTTCCACACTCTGTCTACGATCTTTTTGTTGGATGCTTCAAATATTTTCATGTCTACAGTTCGGCTTCCTTTCCCGAGATCTATTTTAGACACCTGGTAGCCTTGAGGAGAAAGATCTTCATGAAGGCTATCTTGAGGGGGCTTAGCAATTTCTACTGACCAATGACCAGTGCTTTTGTCAAAGTTAATTCTAGACTCTGTTCTAGCCTTCTTCACTTTTGAGGACTTTCCTAAACACTTTCTTACTAAATCGTCCATAGGCATTAAAAGAGGTACCATACTCCTTTTCCTTTCAACAGTGGTCTCTATCCATTTAGGCATGGTAGGCTCTTTACAAGGTGTGGGGGAAGTATTGGTTAAAGAAAGGGTGCTCATCTGTGTATTTCCACCTTCAGCCACTCTTTGAGGATCTGCCACGCTATCTGCCATAGTAAGACTAGGAGTTTGATATGTTGTTGTTTTGGCCTTAGAAGGATCTAGATCAATAGTTACTCTACCCTTTCCTTTATCTTGTGTTTCCCTTCTACCTTTGGTATTTGAACGGGTAATTCTTCTGGTACTCACCACTTCTTCTTGAACTTGAAGTTAAATCTGCGGCACAGCTGCTTCAACTTCAATTTTTGCAGAACCTGCAATAGGATTACCAACACAAGGATTAGGAGTAACATTTACCTCTTGGTCAGAATTCTTTTGTCTAATTTTCAAGTGTTTTCTCGGGGTACTACGGGTAGCTGATTGAGTCCTCTTTGTTTTCAACCGATCTTCAGTTCTTCTCAAAACTTCCGATGTATGGGAGAGCAAGTCATCTTCTTCCCTTTTACTCCAATCAAGTTCAGGGATTAGTAGACATTCAATTTGTTTGACATAAATAGGGTCAACCATCTCTTCATTTTCATCCTCCTTTATTCTGCTGGTGCTGAGGTTGACTTTGAATAACTGTATCTGGATCACAGTTAACCTTGACCACAACCTTCTCCTTATTTCCAATTCATCTAAACAATTGGCCCAGTAGTCCTCCAGGTGGGGAACATGGATAAGCAAAACAACATGTTTGATATTATCCTTAGCAAAACCCATATAATCAAAATCTTTCCTAGCAGAATAGGGCTTGAGACACAAATTGGACAATACTATTTTTTTTAATGCAGCTTACTTTAAACTAGGGCATCTGTAGTGACCGATTTCAATAGGAAAGAGGAAAGCAGGTGACTTTTTGGTGGTTTCAGATGAATCCATCACACAGACAAGTTTCCTACAGATTTTAGGAAAAATAATGTTATCGAGACAATAACATGGCAACCTAAAAGGTTCTCCGGTGAAGCCCCTGACTTTGAGGTATGTGAACTTGGGAAACTGAGTATAAAAGCAACCATAGATTTTAATGGCTTGTATGGACTCTTCAGACACTTTGCGATTTTCATGACCTTGAAGTTCAAATACCAACCTCCCTAGAAACACATCATTTATCCTCTAGAACTCTTTGCAAGGCTTTCCTACCTGGAGGCTTGTGTTATACTGGTAGATGGTCATTCCATCTATCCAGGGCTCATGAGGGAGCCCTTCCCATTCTTTAGACACAGCTAAGATGTAGACCAAAAAGGAAGACAAGAAAAATGAGCCAAAATTGCTTATAGCTAGCAGACCTTTATGCAAACCTTCAGCTATTAAGTCAACCTAGTCGATAATCTTTCCTCCTTCAACAATCTTCTGGATGAAGAAATACATCCAAATCTCCCAGTGAAAGGCATGATCATTTCCTTTTAGTCTATTCAAAAGCAGCACAATGTCAGCGATTTCTTTAATGAAATGCTCAATGGTTAATGGCTTGGGCAACCTTGAGCCTCCAAGAGCCGGTTTTAGGAGCTATGTTTGAGCTACAATAGAGTCATGTCTCTTCTTGTTGTCGCTATATAAGCGTTTGGCCTCATCAAATGTCCAAGGCTCATATGGTTCTTTATGAGGAATTCTGAGAGCTGAACTGACACTAACCCTATTTATTTTGGCTAACACTTTACCTGTACTCTTCCTGATACACCTAGTATTAGGGTCATAATGGTTTACACATTCAATAACTAGCTCAGGGCATCCTATGGCCGATGGGAAAGTGACGGCTTCGACTAACCCACTACTAGCTAGCTTTTGGTATATGGGCCCTGGTTGAACATTTTTAATCTGCTCTAACATCTTGGTTAGGCTAACATTTACCAAAAAGGTATGTTGAATTTCAGGGAAGGAGCTTAATAAGCATGGTTTCTCTAGTTTGGGAAGCTTGGGCCTAAAGAGGGTCATGGCTTGTTCGAAAAGAAAGGTTTGCAGAAATAAAGAAAAACTAAAACAATTCTAACCAAAACCAGGTGCAAGAAAAATGATAGAGAAAACTGTATAATGAACTCACTATTTTTTAGCAAAGCGAAGCACTCCAGCCTAATTTCTTACCAGTTGACGCTTGGAAATCGAGAATGACCAAATAAACAATTATACTAGAAAAGGAGGGAATTTAAGGAGTGATTTCATAGATCTTAGGATGGATGTAGAGTAGGCAAAGGCATTAATACCAGGCATGCCTATATCATCTTAAAATGGAAGCACTCCATGTTGAGACCTTTTAGCCCTCCCTAGTAAGCTTTTATGGTCCTAATTTAGACACCTTCATGCTTCCGTGGAGTTTCATGTGTTGATGTGCCTGTTCTACTCCTATTTTATGCCTTTTCTCTTTGTTTCTGAGACTCTGGTACATTTCCTGAGGTTCTGATCCTCTGGGTCGGGGTCGACCTCGACCCTGACCTAGGTCAGGGTCGACCTTGACCCTGACCCGAGGGTCCAGGGTCCTCGCGGTTGAGTCCCAATTTTGGGTTTTCATCAAAATTTTATATTTTCCCTCTTCGGGGCCATTATTCCTTGATTTAAGTGTCGAACTCTTAAATTAATATTTTAGGTGGACCTTTCTCGAGCTTTGTGTAGGATTCCTAATTTATTATTTGAGATAAGCCTTTCTCAAGTTTTGTGCTTAGTGCTCAAATTAACTTTGGGGTTGGCCTCACCTCAAATTTTGTGACAAGGCTCTTAAATAATTATTTCTACCTTAAGGGTGGACCCCTTCTAGAGTTTTGTGTCAAGAATTTAATTTGGTTCTCCTCTCCACGTGCACCTCTCTAGAGTTTTGTGCCATGGACCCTTAATTATTGTTTTCTATGTTGGCCTTTGTGCCCAAGATTACTATAAAAGAAGGGCTTTCTCTCTCTCATTTTCTCTGACCATCATCAAGAAGAAAAATCTAAGTCTCCTAACGATTGTCAAGCTAATCATGATCAAGAAGCAATACCAAGGTCTCTCAAGCATTCAAGACATATACATTCTCAATTCAAGCACTTGAGCACATTTACTTCCATGGAGCCATGAATTGGCATGGTAGATCAACTTCATACTCTTCTACAAAGTTCAAACAACTTCAAGC
>MU224448.1:1582002-1636649 GCA_018584345.1 Thuja plicata
ATATTTTCCCTCTTCGGGGCCATTATTCCTTGAGTTAAGTGTTGAACTCTTAAATTAATATTTGAGGTGGACCTTTCTCAAGCTTTGTGTAGGATTCCTAATTTATTATTTGAGATAAGCCTTTCTCAAGTTTTGTGCCTAATGCTCAAATTAACTTTGGGGTTGGCCTCAGCTCGAATTTTTTGACAAGGCTCTTAAATAATTATTTCTACCTTAAGGGTGGACCCCTTATAGAGTTTTGTGTCAAGAATTTAATTTGGTTCTCCTCTCCATGTGCACCTCTCTAGATTTTTGTGCCATGGACCCTTAATTATTGTTTTCTATGTTGGCCTTGTGCCCAAGATTACTATAAAAGAAGGGCTTTCTCTCTCATTTTCTCTGACCATCATCAAGAAGAGAAATCTAAGTCTCCTAATGATTGTCAAGCTAATCATGATCAAGAAGCAATACCAAGGTCTCTCAAGCATTCAAGACATCTACATTCTCAATTCAATCACTTGAGCACATTTACTTCCATGGAGCCATGAATTGTTATGGTAGAACAACTTCATACTCTTCTACAAAGTTCAAACAACTTCAAGCATTCATCCTTGTGGATCTAAGGATTTGAATCCACCACAAGGGTCTCCATACAAGAAAGGTGAATTTGTTTATTTACTTTGTTTATTTTTTGCAATTTCAATTACATATATTTGAGGTTAATTCTAAAATCGGGGTTTGAACAAGGCAAACCCCTTCCCCCCAAACAAACAAATCTCTTTTTCTTGTAGATATAGGTTCAGGACTATGAATTTGAACCTAGATCTGGATACCCTTTTCAGTTTTCTTTTGGACGGCGCGAACAGGGACACTTTCAGATCTATGCAGGACAGGGTCAACCTCACCTGGACAGGGTTGGCATTTGTGGTATAGGGTCGACCTTTTTCATAAGATGGTGTCTGAATGGAAAAAAATTTCTGGGTATTGTTTGTCTCTGCGTTTCCTTTCCAAATCATACTTTATTTTTTCTAGAAACAGCCTACAGACCTTAGAAAATAGTGTTCTTTGATCTGCACTATTTTAAGGTTGGTACTTCATCTCATCCATTTCAATTCCTAGAACTATCATATACATTCGTTTCTAAAACAGGAATTTAAGATCTTTCCTCTTTGCTATCATTTTTGAATGGATGATTCATTTGTGCATTGATCCTTCTTTTGGGGTTAATCAATTTAGATCTTTCATTTGTGCATTTGAGGTTAAAAGGAACATCTTATCTTCCCCACACATCACACAAACATCTACATTTTCAAATGTGACATCTTTTCTTATGCTACATTTTGGTAACCTCTATTTTATATCTTACAATGCCGAATGTACTTGACAAGACTTGAAAGGCTTCTTTTAGTTAATTCCCATCAAATCTGCATGTGGATCAACTTCCCATGATGTCAGTAGATCTCTATTTTTCATTCTCCAAAAACCAAATGTGCTTGGCATGCATTTTCCTAGTTGTCATATTCATTGCCTTTCACATCTTCAGTACTGACAGGAGGTGGGACCCATTCTTTTGTTTAGAAAATTGCGTCCATTTCTTTCAATAAAACACCTATGAGAAAGAAAGAAAAACTTCGTTAGAAGACAAATGGAGTCAAAGTTGAAGTTGAAGTTATTCACTTGACTCAACTTCGATTTCAACTTCAACTTTGCACAAGTTAGTTCGGGCTGACGAGGAAGAACATTTGACTTCATTGGGAAAAGAATACTAGATTGAACTTGAAGTTGAAGTATGGTATAGGTTCAGGTTCAGCTTCAAGTTGGTAGGTTACGATTTGGCTGATATTATTAACATGGCGAAAATGCGAGGTAACAATATTAAAGAGGAAACTAAGAAAGATAAGATGGCCAACCCTCAACAATGGAAAGGGATGAAAGAAAAACAAGAAGAGATGAGTACGCCACTAAGGGTTCTACTAAGCATTCCACAATAGGTACTACTACAAGAAGAGGAAAAAGGAATAGAACTAAAGAGGAAAATACCTTATTCAAATGCATAAGTATACTGCAACAAGGAACTAAGTGGCAAATTGGGGATGGCAGAAACATCATTTTGGGAGGATGACTGGATAGGGGATCAGAAATTAGAATCTAATGGGACCTTCAATGGGCTGATGGGGAGTGCAAAAAGACTTATTGAGACTTTTGTCAGGGATTATTTATCTAGAGACAAAGGTATTTTAGTAGGAAGGACCAAGAATGTGAAGAAGAAGAATCAGACCAAAAAGAAGAAAGTGAAGAGGAAAGGTCTAAAGATAAAAGGAACATGAAGAAAGATAACAAGGGAAAATAAAAGAAGCATAGAGACAAATCCAAGAGCAAGGAGAATAAGAAGAGGGAAGACAAGGAGAAGAAAACATTCTTAAAGCAAGCCCAAGAAAAAGATGAGTAAGGATAAAAATTTGATTGTTGCACATCTTAGAGGTAAGTTAGGGGTCACTACCTCTCCTGATCAGAATTAAGATCCAAGAGATTGCATCATTCCAGTATGCTCTAAAGAAGAATATTACAACTAGATTGATGATTTTCTATTAGGTTTTTATGGAAATGGTTTTGCCTTGGTCAAACCCTTGTTTAGGAATCAATCTTGAAATCGAATTGAAATTGCATAAGATGAAATGGAAGATAGATCTGAAACATAAATAACCTTATACCTTGATGGTGCAATGCCTCTTTGGATGTGATCATAAGTGTTGATGCAATAGCTTGAAATCCATAAAAACCTAAAAGGAAATCATCAATCTAGTTGTTACAGATCGTGTGCCCAAACCTATCATCAATCATCAATCATTAAGTCAATCATTAATCATTAATTATTTAAAGAAAATAACTTTTACCTAAAATTTTGTTTATTTGGGATTAGTTATTAGCCCTACATATGAGTCAAAGGTAAAGAAGGATTAGGGTTTACCGATGAATGTTCAGATATGAAGGACAAAGGAAAAGAAAATATAGTTAAATTTGAGGTGATGTTTGAGGCAGCTGGCAAGATCAAGAATCAGAATACTTCTACAAGAATGCCTCTAGTAAGGCAAATGAATGCTCAAATGTACTTATATTTTAACAGTTATTGTCACATTTGCAAGAATTTTGGTTATTAGGCAGTTGATTGCAAGATGAGAAAGGAAAAAAAAGGTTTAATTTTTTAGTTTTCATAAGGTTGGTCATAAAGCAGGTTAATGCAGAAGTCAAGTTTCTAAATCAAATAAGAAGAATGGAATGAATAATATATTTCATGTGTGAATTTCTATGTGTGTCACAACTATGGTCAAAATTGAGTCTCAAAGAGACATAAAAGAAATATGAAATGAAATCTTAACATAAACTCTCCTAACACAAATAACACTCAAAGCTATATGAAGAGCCTCACACGACAAATAAAAATCAATTTATCTCCATGCTGAATGAAGAACACAAGAATATTTTGAACTCAGAATTTACAAAATGCACTATATACGAATATCAAAATAGACTATAGAAGGCCAAACAATTAAAAAAAAAGGCTTGAACAGAATGCATGAGGAACACACGCGGATAGAAAAATGATCTCCCAAATCGTAGAATTCTAAACTCATGACAAGAAATGAATTTGTGAAAAAATAAGGGAATCATCCTGATGACAATACACTTATTTTCTATTATAGCTAATATACCCTAGTATGTAGATATAGAAAATTACCTAGATGCTCACAAAATCCATCCTCATTCTCACCAAAAGAGAAAAGGTTGCTTGTTGTGAAAATTTTTAACTTTTCTTGGATAGCTGATTGTTTTAACCTAATTAGCTAAATAATTGAATAATTTTTTCTTTCATAAACTCCTTTCTACCTCAAGGATCCACCCTAGCTCTTAAATCTAGAATAACACATTAAAATGCAGAAGTATACTGCAACATGGAACTAATTGGAAAATTGGGGATGGCATGAACATCAGATTTTGGGAGGTTGACTAGATAGGGGATGGGAAATTGGAATAAGTTAAAATGTTTTAAAGTAACTTGTGGATTAAGAGAAGGCATAGAGATCACCTTGGAAAAACCAATATGTTGGTTTTCTTTTGAATTTATGAATAGTAAATTATCTTTTTGTTAAAATGATTTATATCACTTATTGTAAATGAAAGTTAGATTTTAGGCTCTAGCATTGCAAAAGTTAGGATTTTGAATTTTACTTTGTAAAAGTTAGAGTTGGTTGTAAAAGTAAGAACAACTTTCGTGCTCTAATTTTGTTGGTTACTAACGTTAAAGTAGTTATTTATAAAAGGAGCCTATAAGTACAAGGAAATTTGTAATCTAAAGGGACTCTTACACAGAGGGGAAACTATGGAGAATTTTGTATAGAAACTTTTTGGGAAATTTAATGTTCACACATTGTACCTGAAGGTTTTTAAATTTGTACATTTTCAAAAGCATAATGAAGAATGCATTTGGTTCATATGTCTAGATGTGTTACAGAGTCATTATTATCAATTTATCATATGTTAGGTTGGCGATATCTATACGTGTTGTGAAATCCAATGGTTTCTCCAATTTATGTAATTGATGTGAAGAAATGAACTCATTTCTTGGTATCTTGATTTGAATGCGTTGGCATAGCCTATCTTTTTGTATGTCAATGTTTGTTATCCTTCTTTTGTCATCATTGCATCATGTTCTTAAACCCCCTTTGTAATCATCATCTGTCTAGAATCTCAAATGGTATTCTTATGTCTACTTTTGGGGTTTTTGTCATCTATTTTCTTTAGTTTTGTCTTCTTTCCTTTTTCTACTTTTAGGTTAAATGTACACTAGAAATAAAAATACCAAAATATTACAAGGGAGCTTCCCCTCTCAAATGAAAAGGAAGATTGCAATCTGATTGTGATCGGATTGCAATCTCTCCAATTATTGGCATGGTCACCACTACTCACTAGACAATCAGGGTCAGTTTTGAAGAAGCACCCATAGTGATAAATATGCTTACCAATAAGGTATAGCAAGATATATTCTTTGCTAAGAAATGGCACTATAATTATCATAATATATAGTTATCAACCTCGAATCAAGCCCAATATTTGAACACAACTATCTAAGCCAAATGAATTTCTTACAAGCATGATTAGTTGTTTCATACTCTATTTTTGGCATGGACAAAGAAACTACATCTTGTTACTTTCTCATCCAACTAATAGCACCACCATAATAGTAAAAGCATAACCATTAATGGTGAAGACATTATATTTTTCCATTAGTATATGCAACGAAAAATAGGATAAACACCATCGGTTTATACTACACCGATAGATAGGGCACAACACTACCCAATGCCAAAGTTATCGATACTGCCAAGTACAAAGCATCCCAACAAACATTATTCAGAGTTACCTAATGACAAAAAGGACAAAGGAACCCGATGAGTAACCAAAAGTGAAACCCAATGAAGGAGTCAAGAGTGGAACATGGCAAATTAAGGGAACCCAACAATAAGTTTAAAGAAGGAACACCGACAGACTTTCAGTTCACACCGATGATCAAGAACCGACAGTCAATTACATCCCGCAAAAAGTGGATCTGACTTTCCACGATAGATAAAACACTAAATTTTTATATTTAGCTTCTCGATTTGTTTTAAATCCATTATGTGTGGAGAAAGCAATGTAATTATTATTGTTTTTATCAGTTTAACTATTTTAAAACATGCAAACTAAAGGATCAAGGTCAAGTTGTATACCTTGGATCTAGAGTTAACATTGTGATGCGTGATTCTAAAATAGTTAAAATACTTGTATAAATAGATTCTGAATCAATTGTGAACATGTTTTTCGATGATGATTGTAGCCACTGAGAGCATCTAAGGATCAGTCAAGAGAATTCATGCGGTAGCACAGACAAAGATCAAATCAGCTTTCAAGAATAAGAACACAGGCTACCGACAAGCAGGAAAAGGTATTAATCAATCACTATAGGTGATATTCATATACTGTGAGCTTTAAAGGATGTGTAATAAAAAATTATAGATTGCATATAGTTAGGTCAAACATATTGTACTCATTCTAACAAGTGAAGTACACTTAATAAATCCTTTCAAGGAAGGTGGACTTAACAGTCCTATTGTAAATCTCTTAACCGAGTGCACACTTCATTAGTGTCGCTAAAGCTCTTAACAAAGTAGATCCTAACAGGTCTCCACATTAATACTCCTAACAGGGTAGATCATCATAAGTAATTAATTGTAAGCCTTTACCAGCTCCCTTCCATTCTGCAGATAGTGAAGTTTTGTGGGTGTCATCCCCACCGCATTTTTTACTTCCTAACAGGAGTATTTTACGATATCATATCTTGTGTTATGTGTCTATTACATTCATGAGTGTTTCTATGAGTGTTTCATACAATTAAGATTATGAATTAATATTACATGCATAAGAAAGAACATCAGATATGGTCGGTAATACAATAAAGATTGATTACTAATGATGAAAGGTGAAAAGTGTTAAAAGTTTTAGAGCTACTGATTCACCCCTCCCCACTCAGTACTACTTCCCATTAATCCCAACAATCAGTATCAGAGCTAAGTCTCTTCTTGGAAAGCTTAAAGGCTTAAGAGAAAAGATTATACAATGGATAAGTACAAACTTGATAAAAATATTGAGAATAAAAAGCTTGAAATTTAGATGTTCTATGAATAGTATAAAGAAGCAAGAATCAAGATGAGAGAGCTGTTGGCTGAGAGAAAAGGTATGGCAACTTGGAGCAATGAAAAAGATTATCAAGAAGAAGAGATTCCAGATTTCTTTGAGTCTTCAAGATCAAATACAAGTAAAGCATCAGACGCATTAGAAGAAAACATCACAAATCTAAAGGAGATCAATCAACATCTGACAGAGAAAATAAAGATGCTGCAAATCGGTCAAGAAACCTAGATGGTAAGAATGATTGATGTGATGAGTTCTTCTAGATAGGATGAAATGGAAATAACACTAGCTATTGATGACATGAGGAAGATTACAGAGAAACTACAAGAAAAGGAGTCAGAAATTCAAAGACATGGTGAGCATCACCATGAGATTACAAATCAGATTATTCTTATGAGTCAAGAAGCAAACAGAATGAATATCGAACTCATTGAAAGAATACAGATTATCGGTGAACCAAGAGAAGAGAATTAAAAACTAAAGCATGAGGTTAGAGTTCAGCAATAACATAATGAAATTATCATAAATTTTGAAGAAAGCAATAAAAGAATGGATGATTTTCTTGAAGGACAATGAAGAGTCGAAAACAACAACGGTCTAGGTTTTACCGAAAATGGAGAATCATCAAATCAAGCCAATCCAAAGAATGTCTATGAAATTCCAAGACCAAGAAAGATTACATGCAATTAGTGTGGAAAGCAAGGTCATACATCAAATGTATGCAGAGGCAAAATGAAAGGTATTCCTAAATCTACATCTTCATTCATAGGATTCTCTTATAAATGTAACAAGAAAAGACATAAAGAATATGAATGTAAGTCTAAGATGGATCAACCAAAGAAGAAAACATACATGGACAAATATTGTCCTACATGCAAAATGAATGGGCACACAAGTCTTGAATGCTGGAAAAAGAAAAGGCAAGCATGGAAGCCTAAAGGTCAAGAAACTCCCTATCAACCAAAGAGAATCGGTAATCAGTATGAATAGGACTACAGTACTTGGAAAAATTGTATAGCATGAGGCAGATATGTTGCAAATTGCATGAGAACATGGACCAAAAGCTCTAGAGGCTAGAAAAACCATGGAATGGCATGCTTACATTGTCATAAAGTTGGTCATCTCAAGAAGACTGCAAAGACCGAATGACAGAGAAAAGCATATATCCCAATGGAAACACCATTGAAGATATTCGGAGGGCTAGAGACAAAATGTGGAGAAAATCTTCAAGCAACGTGAAGCTGGACCGAGCAATGCAAATGATGACACCCCATCCAATGGATCCGGTGACATCACAACCCCCACTAAAGCTGAAAAAGTAAGTATGGAATTGCACTACACCAAGTCATATTTTGCATCAGTTCCATTATACAAATTAATACATAGTCAAAATCTGCATGAATAAAGATGCATATTATGTTACTTGTTACAATTCTAAGAAATCAACCTCGCCGATAAACACACACCAAAAATCATCGGTGAACATAAAAGGATAAGTTGTCTACACTTATCGAGAATTGTTGGTCAACACATAAAAAGGCTAAATAGCTAATGTAACCTGACACCCATCGGTAAGGAAGCAAAGTTACAATGTTTTCTTGACATTACACCGATATCCGTCAATAAAGACAAAAATCTTAACAGTTATCCCGAGCATCCTGTCAACACCGACAATGTTATTTGAGAGTCTTCCTGATGAACTCTGTCTTCATGACCCGACGAGTCATTGAACATTTATGACAGACTTAGGGCAAAAGTCTATAAATACTCAACGGGAGCACTTCATTTCTCACACACAATTTAAGAAGAAAGAGCAGAATGAAAATAGAGTGAAAAGAGAGCAGATAGCAGAGCGACCTTGACTCAAACCAATGCACTCCACACCGTTCATTCACAAGCTACACAGATCAAAGTAAGTACTGAGTGCACCAAAGAAATCTATTATTATTTTCAAGAAATCCCTAAATTTGAAACACGATGGAAACCACTTCAAGAATAGTGAAATTGAAGAATGATAAGAAGAATTTTGTTAAGTTGATAAAGAACAACACTTGTGCAGAACCTAAGTACAAGATATGCCCAGAGCTTACATCACAACCTGATGATTCTGGCGCATTTTCAAAAATTCCACCTAGGTTTTTGCTAATAGAAGACGTAAGGTCCTACATTCACTGCAAGATCACTGAGATCGGTGATCTAGAGATAGATCAAGCTTACAAGAAGTTGTGTGATGATCAATGGAACCTGAAAGAAGAACACAAACACCTACAGGTAAAAGGGATAACAAATGCCCTATATTTCTTGAGGGTTTTTTAAATTGATTGGATTAATTTAGTTCTGAGCAGAATGCATGACTAGAAGTTATGGTTGGATGAACCTAAGCAAATCACAAAGGATGTGTTACATATTGTAATAGGTTACCCCATAACCGACAAACCTAAGGCACATAAGCATCCCTCTCGAATGGAAGTTGAAAAACTCACCAAAGCTATGTGGGATAACAGAGGACTCAAGGTGAACATCATCACCAACGAGGAACTAAGGTTTGGTGCATGTGTGATAGGCTACAAAATCTTCCAAGAAAGCAGGCTAAACAACATAGCATCAACAACAGTAAGCACAACTTACAAAATTGTCATGAAGGGAATACAAAGATCTATGTGAGATCATGCTGAAGCAACTTGATGAGAACATGATAACAATCAGGTCTGCAAAGACAAACACATGTAAGTTCGGTTCACTTATCATGTGTATATTCTTTTATTTTCAAGAATACTTTCCTTTAGTAGGAAAAGTGAAGTGGGATACTACAAAGCCAGTCACATTGCAGATTAGTGACCTTATCAAGTCACTAGGTGACAACTTTGATTCAGTAATGACTGCATACTTCCTTGACTTCAAGGAAAAGATGATGGAGAGAGTGAGGATCCCTGAGCAATTGATTGAAAAACGTAGGGATGAGATATGTTTTATGGTGGATATAGATTTAACTCACATAAAACTGGTTGTACCAAGAACCGCCTAGTTACCACCTCTTGACTATGAGATTAACATAGATCAAGAAACAAATGCAATTGATGCATTGATAAATGAACCACTTGACAACAAACAACCAATATTTGGGACATATGAAGAGGCCAAGTCCAAGATAAAATCAAGCCTAGTCGTCAAGAAGACTGTCAACAAGAAGAACAAAATGGTAAAGAATCTTGAAAAGATTCTATCAGTCAATGAGGAGGAGAAATAACATGCAGAGGAAACTGAGGAACATGGTACCATCGGTACAGAAGAAGATAAACAAGAATCAGAATATGAAGCCATAGAGTCTGATGTGCCTCCACCTCCTACCAAGAAACCAAGGACCACAGCAACTCAGAGGACACAAAGCCAAACTGCAAAGACCGATACAACACCTCTTAAGAAAGGTCAAGTGAGGACCTATAAGAGGAAGCAGCAAACAAAGAAGCAAAGAAAGCAGCAAACAGCGAAAAAAACACCTACCAAAAGGAGTAAAAGACTGGTCAAGACCAAAGCTGACATAGAAGATTCAAAAGAGGATGAGCCTAATATAGAGAAGAAAAGCTTAGCACCTAGAACAATTGATGAAATTGCTAATTCAATTGCTACAATAGGTACCATGATCGATAGAAAGATCAAACAATGGACAAAACTTGAGCCAGAGGATCAACATAAAATTCAAGATGCAATAATCAGGGCAATGGTCAAGTACAAATATGTACCAGTAGAATTTGTCAGCCAAATACCCAAAGAACTGGGTGATAGAATTTTACAACAATGGTCATATGCTTTGTACATTGAAAAGGAAGCAAGGGAGAGGGTACTTGTCACACTCATGCCTCCCGAATCAAAGATGGAAGATATAAAAGAAATAATGAAAAAGCACTCGAGAAAATTTGTAGCAAAGATAAGAGCTTACAAAGTGCTAGAGGATAAATTTATAGAGTTGGACATCATGACAAGGCTAAATGGAGACAAATTATAGATCTACCTATAGAGTCAACAATTTGTGAGAATCAATTACTTCTCACTGACACACCTCATGCAGAGGAGGAAAAAGATAAAGCAAATCCTAAGCACATTGCTTTTGACAATGTTGAAGATATGGAACCCATTGACTTAGATAAAGTCATGGATGATTTTGACATTCAAGATATCACTCATTATGATTGGATAAGGATCCACAAAAAGAAGATGATGTCATTTTCATATCCCTTAAGGATCAAAACAAGAAACAAGAATTGGAGACATAAGGGAATAAGAACATGGACATTGCTGATGAAATATGGCCAGACACTTCCATTATTGACATTGTAGGTCTGGACCCTACAGATCAAATAAAAAAACATGAAGATGTCACTACTCAACAAGACCAAACCGACGAGCAAGACACCACTCTAGATGCAGAACAGGCTAGCACACAAAACAATATGCATGTGTTGATGAAAGCCATCAATCTGCTAGAAGGAAATGAAGAATCAAATGCAGCAGATACAAGCATACCTAAGGACAAGAGTGATGTTGAAACAAAAGATACACTAGATGAACCAAAAGATACATTTGTAGATCAAGCTACAACCGATGATCATAAAGACAAGTCTACTAATCAAAATAAAGAAGAAGAACAACTAGTAGAAGAGGAAAAGTAGAAGGAAAAGAGTGAAGAAGCAAAGACAGATGAACAGGAGAAGAAAATAGAAGAAAAATCTGTAGAAAAACCCAAGGTTAATGGAGAGATGTCTTCACCAAACCGACAGGTGAACCCCAAGTAGAAAACACAAGAAGCTTCATCTACAAATCCTTCACCAAGCACCTTTGAGAGGAAAAATGAACTTGCAATGGTAGTTCATACATCTGACTCTACTCAAATCTCAAGGAAGAAGAAGAGAAAGAACAAGAATCCAGTTACTCTAGATGAGATAATTGAGATTTCAGTATGTGATCCTAGAACATTGGATCCTACTAAGTTAACAAAGTATGCAAGACTTTGTGAAAGGAAAGCCATGAAGGATAAGTTGAGAAAATCCACCAAGGAAGCAAAGGTACTTGAAGTTGCACGAGGAATCCTTAAGCAAATTGTACCTGATATAGATGTTGATCAAACAACCTCCATGCTTGATCAATTAGTGGTTCTCACCAATGCCATCACATCTCATAACATAGATACTAAGAAGGCTATGGAAGAAAGACTTGAACAGAAATATGAGTTCAAGTTAGTTGAGAAGATAAGCCAAGAAGTGGTACTACAAAAGGTGAAGCTATTTGAACTGGTAAGCACAATAGACCCAATAATCTCAGAAGCTATAAACTTGATACAAAATTTATGCATGTTAGATCAACTCACCAAGGAGTATACCGACAAGATAGCACAGACTAGTGTTGATCTTCAAGTGAGTGCACAAGGTCTCACAAACAGTGAAGAGGCAATCAAATTGCACAATGAACAGCTCAAACAAGCTCAAAAGCTGAGACAAGATATACAGATTGCAGAAACCAAGTTCAGAGATGAGATAAATGAGCTTCAAGCTCAACTCTTACCTACTCTCACATTACTAAAGCAACATATGATATAGGCAAGAGCACTCATTGCCACCCCAGAAATGTCTGTCCTAGACAACATTAATGATATGCATGTCAAAATTGAACTAGAGCACATGGCACTAGAACTCCTCAAAGAAAAATGGGAGAAAATGATAGAGGATATCAAGAACACCCACTCACACATTCTTGACACACTGTAAGTTACACAGTTTTGTCACATTTTTTACAACTTATAAGTTGTACATTTTTGTCATGAGTATCAAATAAAGGGGGAAATGATATGTACGGTCAGTCAGTAAAAGGGGGAAATGAAAGGAGGAAATGATATGTACAGTCAATGATTAGAAAGAGGAAAGAACAAAAAAAGGGGGAAATGTATAGTACAAAGACAAGTATACATGTACATATACTTATACTATACCAATGCAAACAGTTAGGGGGAGTCATATAATGACAAGGATATGTACATGGTATACATACTAAACACTTTAGTATTATTATTATTATTATTATTTTATACTAATGTCAAAGGGGGAGATTGAAGACATTATATTTTTCCATTAGTATATGCAAGGAAAAATAGGATAAATACCATCATTTTATACTACACCGACAGACAGGGAACAGCACTACCTGATGCCAAGTACAAAGCATCCCAACAAACACTATTTAGTGTTACCCAATGACAAAAAGGACAAAGGAATCTGACAAGTAACCAACAATGCAACCTGACGAAAGAGTCAAGAGTGGAACCTGATAGATGAAGGGAACCCGACAATCAATTCAAAGAAGGAACACCAATAGATTTTCAATTCACACCGACGATCAAGAACTGATAGTCAGTTACATCCTGCAAAAAGTGGATATGACTTTCCACGTCAGATAAATCACTAAATTTTTATATTTAGCTTCTCGATTTGTTTTAAATCCATTACGTGTGGAGAAAGCAATGTAATTATTATTGTTTTTATCGGTTTAACTATTTTTAAACATGCAAACTAAAGGATCAAGGTCAAGTTGTATACCTTGGATCTAGAGTTAACATTGTAATGCATGATTCTAAAATAGTTCAAATACTTGTATAAATAGATGCTCAATCGATTGTGAACATGTTGTTCGATGATGATTGTAGCCACTGAGAGCATCTATGGATCAGACAAGAGAATTCATGCGGAAGCAGATACAAAGATCAAATCAATTTTCAAGAACAAGAACACAGGCTACTGATGAGCAGGAAAAGGTATTAATCAATCACTATATATTGTGAGCTTTATTGGATCTGTAATCAGCAATTATAGATTGCATATAGTCAGGTCAAACATATTGTACTCATTCTAACAAGTGAAGTACACTTAATAAATCCTCTCAAGGAAGGTGGACTTAATAGTCCTATTGTAAATCTCTTAACTGAGTGCACACTTCATTAGTGTTGTTAAAGCTCTTAATAGAGTAGATCCTAACAGGTCTCCACATTAATACTCCTAACATGGTAGATCATCGGAAGTGATCAATTGTAAGCCTTTACTGGCTCCCTTCCATTTTGTAGATAGTGAATTTTTGTGGGTGTCATCCCCACCACAATTTTTACTTCCTAACAGGATTTTTTTACGATATCATATATTGTGTTATGTGTCTATTACTTTCATGAATGTTTCTATGAATGTTGCATATAATTAAGATTATGAATTAATATTACATGCATAAGAAAGAACATCATATATGGTCGGCAATACAATAAATATTGATTACTAATGATGAAAGGTGAAAAGTGTTAAAAGTTTTAGAGGTACTGATTCACCCCTCCCCTCTTAGTACTACTTCCCATTGATCCCAACAAATGGATCTTCTATTGTCAATGTCACCTACCCAATATGAATCCTCATATCCATGGATACTCACAGAATTTCAAGGTCCAATAGAATAACCATGATAATATAAGGAATACTCAAAATTACCCCTCATATATGAACACTCTCTTTATTGCATCCCAATGCACGTGTCTAGAATTACCCATATATCAACTAAAAACTCGCACTACTTGGGTAATGTCTAGTCTTGTACAAATCATAGGATACATAAGACTACCGATATCACTTGCATAGGGTACATTAGCCATGTCTACCTTGGAAGGATGTTTTGGAAAATCCTCCACAAATAAATTCATTCCTAGTGCAACGAAAACTATCATATATCTACAAAATTGATAGGTGTCTTAGGAAGTCCTTAGTTGTATATACAATGCTAGCATCATCCAAGTATATACATCCATAGTCAATATTAAATGATCCTTCGTAGGATAATAGGCTACTTAAATAATGATTAGTTTCCACATTAGGTGTGTGTGTTGAGCTATCTAAACCAATCTATTGTGCATAGTGGAAACTATTCATTTTTGCATCATTTTTACCTAGATGGTGTCAAGGTTTTAGGATTCTTATGTTATATTTGCTTACTTTCTAGTAAGATGGTTTTTTCAGCATTAGGACTAGTACCTACCTTAAATTTAGTTTCAAAATGATCATAAACAAGTGCAAAAAGGTAGCTTATAATATCTCAACTCTTATTGCATGAAATAGTAGAGGGATGCTCTATGAAGGTTTCTCCCTACTATGTAGATTTTAGAAGACATATTGACTACAATCACGGGTTTAGAGGACCTATCAAAACTAACAAGGGAGCTAGGAGACACAATTAACACTAAACAAGTCTTAGACTCTTTTGAAAAACCTAATCAACAAGAATCATATTGTAGCAAATGAAACACTCTCCACAATGGTTGATGAAGAGGTAGAAAGCCCTGAAGTTACACTTACCTTTTAGTTTCCTATCTCATACAAAGAGAGGGAATATTCCCTCGAGAATGTATTCCCATAATCCTTGCCTAAATTTTATGGACTAATAATAGAGGACCCTAACACCTTCTTGTTTGAGTTTATTGCATTGTAGCTAGAGTAGCTATGACTGTAGATCTTATGTCCACAAACTTAAACTCTTTCCCGTCACCTTAAAGGATGTTTCCTTGAGATGGTTTGTGGGGATAGGCATAAATGTCATCACAAGTTGGGATGTAATGAGGGATAAATTTATGCAAAAATATCAGGTTTTTTGCAGGGGTGGAAATATGAAGGAGGATATCTTTAGAATGTCTCATTGAAGAGAGGGTGAGCCCCCTGAAGATTATGTGGAGAGACTTCAATTTTCATTGAAGAAATATAGATAAAATGAACTCTCTCCAAAATATTTCAAGGTAGTATTTTTGAGAGGAGTCAATGAGGAATGTATAAATGCATTAAATTTAATGGTAGGTGGAGACATCTTGCATGTACCATTTGATGACATATGTAAGTTTTCCAAGAAATATTTTAGGTCTACATTAAGGAAGAATAATTTCTCTAAATGTTTGTATATTTCTAAGACCTCTAACATGGTGTTTCTAGAGTGGATCTTAGCAATATTCTCTTTTGACATTAAATAAGCTATACTTAGTAATATTTCTATACAACTAGACACCTTCCATACAAAGAATAAGTGGGAGGAGGTTGAAGCTTCTCTTACATAATATTTGCCTCACTGGAAATAGAAAAGTCCAACTACAAGCGCAGGAGGATTATGTGTGCAAGGAAAAGTGTTAGTCAAAAGGAATGCATAAACAAGTTAAAACACTCGACCAAACAATTCAAAAAAACATCAAGATAAGACAAAAGAAGACAAAAAACAAAATGAGCATGCAAAACCATAATACAAACCCTTGAAGTCTCCTTGATATGTATATTTGTCCAAAGCTATTGATGTATGCTCAAATAGTGTTCTCAAGGTTCAATGGCTAAGTAATTATTTTGGCATAGTAAGGGTATGACAATGATTGGTTTTAAATAAATTTGGCATGGTAACTTTCCTCTAAAGGTGGATGATGAAATTAGGATTGGGATCTCAAATTATCAAGTTAAAGAGGATACAATGAACAGTTGAGATTGAAGGATAATGTAGGGTTGAGACGCACTCTAATAGAAGCACATGGATTGTGCTTTCTCAAACTCATATCATAGTGACAAGTGTCAACATGGGAGAGATTGAGAAGACTTAAAGGGGTGGATTAGATATGTCTTAAAGATATTTATTGTCTCACATTCCAAAGAGAAACTTTGGAGAATGTGAGAGGATTTTGGGGATTGCGAAGGGATTTTGGAGAATGTGAGAAGGAATTAAAAATGTATTTTTGGGGGACAAGTGTGTAAGAGGTCCATGTGGGTCCTTACATAGTGTGGTTGGGCATTGGGATTGATGGGACAAGTGGTTTACTTTTGGGGAATCCAGTGTTTAGGAATGTGCAAATAATTAGGGGATGGGATTAGGTGGGGATTAGGATTAACTAGTGAGAAAGTGGGATATGTGGGTTGGAAGCATGGGTTAGTTAGTTGGAGAAGGAATGTTAAGTGAGGGTTAAAGTTAGGAGCCACATACTCAAATATAATTAAATTAGATTATTCAATTCCAAGTGGAGGCAATTGGATAATATGAATTAATTTAAATACATAAGTGTATTTATTTAAATTAATAGAAGAAGGGAGATTAATTAATTAAATGGTTATAGGTTTCCATTTAATTAATTAGACTATAGCTAATTAATTGAATTAATTTGGATAGAAGAGAAACATTAACTAATTAAATAATATTTAATTATTTAATTAATAATACGAGGAAGTGGACTAAATTAATTTAAAATTGTTAATCAAATTTAGGTGTCTACATTTTCCCTTCTTTGAGATGGTGTTACAAAGTAACATCATTTTAAAGAAGAATACGACATAGAGTTAAGAAGAAAATGGTTGAGTTAGAAAAGATGCCCCAGTTAGTTAGAAGAGTGACTAGGAGGAAACATTATGGGAGATGAGGATAAGGATTCCTCCTCAACAGAATATGCAGGTTTGAGAGAAACCATATGCTCTCTCAAAATGGATGACATGATGCATGTGGGATATTTGAATGATAAGTGAATGGAGAGATAAGAAGCTTGAGCTAGCACCCCTCAAATGGAATATGTCATGTAGTAAGATATTAATTTGATTTAGCACATGATGTTATTCACAAAGGTATGAGGAACAAAGGTGAATATGTATCACATGCACATGACTGACACAATAAGAAAAATGTTAGTCTAACATCCTACAAAGCCATAAGGTACTTTGGTATATATGATGCTAGAAGAACCATAAGCAAACAACATGCCCCAAGTGCACCATGTGACCACATGGATCACATGTGGAAATGCAAGGGATGCATCTAAACACACATGTAGAAAGAAAGAAAAAGATCAAGATTGTTCCCCTAGCTTCACCATACACAACACATCATGATATAAAGGATCATGGTGACCTTGAGGAGGTAAAATGAGGTACAAATCAAGATTATAGATAAACAAAGATCCAAAAGAAAAAAATACATAATAGGTATTTCACACACCTTTTCCCATGTGGAGGATGATGGATGATGATGATTTGATTGGTCTGAAACAAGGAAAGATACATCTTGCAAATACCAATGATGGATTCCTAAGCCAGGATTCCTATAGAAAGAGACAAGAAAAGACACTCAAACCTCAAAGGAAATAAAGGATGATTTGTAAAGTACCAGCTAGATAAGGATAAAGGCCTTGATGACACATGTATACAAACATAAATAATGGGACCTAAGAAAACATATGTAAAAATGAGCCTAGGCAAAGATGTGACCAATGCTATGTTCAAGACACTAGCTACAAGATGTATGAGAGCTTTAGATTGTGGATGAGAATACAAAGACAAACATGATGTTACCCCTATTAAATTTAAAATCCAAGATGGATGGATGGTGGATAAGGTGTTGTTGATGTGGGAAGGTTATATCCCAAATTGGGAAGGATGCATCCCGGTGATGATTGGATTGTGTTCAAGGATTGCACCAACGTTGGGAACAAGACCAAGGATGTGATTAGATGGGTTGATTGGTGTTAAATTTTGGATATCTGGAAGAGATGAATATGATTTGCTTGCGATGGTTGTGGATTTTTTGAGTTTTTTAAGTTTTTAGGATGAAGTTTGTGGATTGGAATGAAAATAGAGAGATGGATGGATTTCTCAAGCATCAACTTCGATATTAAGGAAATAGGAGCTCATTTATATAGGGATCATTGAATGATGGTATAACCTTACTAGGATGGGTGGCTTATGAAAAGGCATGGATAAGATAGTTGTAGTGTGTGATATATGTGGGGTCAAAGATATGGTGGTAGGAAGTGCTTGGATGGAATGATGGAAAGTGAGAGTGATAAGAGATGTTGTCAGGACCAACATTGGAACATGTTATGAAGGGTGTAGAAAGAGTGGATGGGAAGTGGATGGTAGATGTGGATATGATGGAGGAGTTATGATAGGTAGTTTTGGGACATAATGATCCAAAATAGATCTAGGAGTTAGAGGGGAGGAATGCTTAGCTAGTGGATTACCAACTTTGGATGCCATTGTAGATTTTTTATAGATATATTGCATCTTTTTTCTTTGGGATCCACATAGCTTTTTATTTTCCTTTTCTAGGACTTTGTGGCCTTTGGGATGTAGTGTATGTTTTGAATATATTTTTCTTTTCTTGAGCATGTATTTTGGAGTGGACATAGAAATATTTAGATTGTTGTGGATGTTTAGCTTTATGCATTTTCTATTTGGCATCCCAATTGTTGTGAGTAGCATTGAAAGGAGCATTAGAAGTTGTATGAAATGGAGTGAATATGGATGGAGTGATGGGGGTAGAATGGTGGATGGGGTGTATGGGTATGTGTCATTGTTGATCCCGCTTGTGAATGTAAGGGGTGGGATTTTTATTATGGGTGATAGGGATATGGGATTGGTGGATGAAGGAATGAGTAGGATTAGATAGGGGATGAGATTTTAGGATATAAGGGCCCAAAATGGATTTAGTATGTGGAGGATATGTGATGGTGGATTTTGGGATATAAGGACCCAAAATGCATTTAGAGGATGAAGGAGGAATTTGGTAGGTTTTCTTGGGTTGCAATGATAGAGGAGGGGGATGATGATAAATATTTTGTAGGAATGATGAGAAGCTATGATAGTGGGTCTAGTGGAAATACACTTGGATTTTTCATTAGTTATACCAACATTTATGGATGAAGTTCCTTGAGATGTGCAACCAAGACCATGATATTATTGTTGGTATTTTTCATGGATGGGCTCTAGGGTACCTTACTTATTTTTTCATAATCCTTTACTCTAATAATTTATAATGGGATACTTATTATTTGGGGAACAAGATGCAAGACCATTATTAGGTTGATGGGGAGTGGAAGATATGAGATGTTTTTATTCTACAAGTGGACCACCATGTATGAATGTAAGTGAACCAAGGGGATAGAGTGATGGTGGTGGGATAGTTTGGATTAGAGGTGATAATGTATCATGAATTGAACTAGATGAGATGATAATCCATAATGAGATGGTGGATTTGAATTAGAGATGTAGGTAGTATTGTTGTTACAGATAGATGCAAACTAGGATATGACTATGGGAGAAGATGGAGACATGAATATCATGAGAAGGGGATATGTAGGTACAACATAGGAAGGAGGTGTGGATGAATGACCTAATGTATTTCCCTTATCAAAGGTGTGGTAAGGAGTATTAGTGGGTATGTATGGAGGCATGCTGGGGTAGTTTCGAGGAAGGATTAGATTCTCGAGTATGTTTGGAGAAATCTTGCTAAGGTTTTCAATATACCTATCATGATCAAAATGACTCTAATCATCATCAAAATGGGATGACACGGAAGAAAAGGTAGGATGACTAAGCTCATCATAATAGAATTGTCATATAAATTAGATGGTGAGTTATATAGGGATGAATGATCCAGATGGATGAAAACTAAAGCTCAATTAGAATAAATAACAAGCTCAAAATACAAGGAATATTGACTCCAAAGAAGATGGAAGGTGATAAGGGATGATTAAAATAAATCTGTTAGCTTATGATATGCAGGAAAAGGAAGACCTAGTGAGAGATATTAATAACAATGTAAAATAGGGTTTAGGGAGACAAAAATGAAGATGTGAGGATGGTATGTGAAGGAGTAGACTTAAGATAAGATGAATCTAGATGAGAAATAATGATGGATCATAAAGAGACTATGATGTGGAACCTTGACACTAGGTGCTCAAAATAGGGACAAATTGCAAGCTCAAGCCCACTGATACTAAAGAAAATCTCATAGGAGGTAAATAGGATTGGTTTTGGTTGGTTAAAAATCAAACTCGTAGGAGATCAAAGCATTCCTATATGTTCTACTAGTAATCTCGTTGAAACATGACAAATGGGTAAATCAATTGACATGCAGTAATCAACCAGGAAGTGTAAGAAACATCAAAGGGGTATCAAAGACCATGTATGACTATGAAGGGTGCAAACCCAGTGATTTTAAGGTCAATCCCATAGGAGATCATAGAAATTCCACAAGATTTAAACTAGCATTAACTGCACTAAGTATACCAAGTTTGACCAATCAAACAATGTTTCTACTAAAATAGGTAATAAATTTTGATGGAAATCTTGGGGGTCCTAACAACAAACATGTAGGAAAAGTGATAGGAAAATTTGACTTGGTAATTTGTGAATCTAATTGTGATGATGGTGCATTCCCACCAAAGGTAACAACAATCCCAACAATTTACAATTGAGAAATTTTGTGACAATACAAATTTAAGGTCAAAGCGTTCTGACTAGAGGTAGTAGAGATCCTGCAGAAGTTTACAAATATTGGTAACAGTGTTCCCATGGGGATCAAAGCATTCCCACAACAACAAAATAGGTTGTGAGTAACAATTTCAAGACTTGGCAGATTTTTGGACTTGGTGACTTGGTAAATGGTGGATTTTGGTGAGATTTTAACTTTTATTATTTTGGAATAAGATGATTAATGTAGACAAGAACAACAAGCACAAAGGGTTTATTTTGTAACTAAACATGCTTACAACTTAGGTTGAAAAGTGATACTACGTGTTTAGTCCCCAATTGGTTTGCTCCAAATACTTAGACAAAGTGGACAAATAGAGATCAAGTATTATTGGCTCCCTATATGAAATAGGAATTGCTTTATCTCATACTTCAAATTAATCAAAGTATGTATGCCTTAGCTATGAAAAGTATAATATTGATAAGGAAACTTTGAAGGTTTGTCATCCTACACCAACAAGTATGGGTTTTTGGAGAATACAACAATTGGTTCTTAGTCGAGGGATTTCATTTAGATGGTCATACATGTAACAATTTCCTCAATTAAGAGGCCTCCCAACCCTCAATTAAGAGGGTTTTTATATATCACACATATACTAAGGGAGACATTTATCAATATAAAACATCCACACTTATTGCTAATGAATTTAGTCATAACCACATTTTTATATAGCAGCTCGAAAGAAGCTTGGCCCTAGTCTATTACTGCTTGGGTCATTCCCTTGGGTGAGTACTTTTTCCCATTAGACAAACCCTCTAAAAAGGAAAATGAGTGTCACTATCAGTTTTCTCTTACACCCAAGGTTGCCCACAACACAAGGGGAGAAAATACTAAGCATAGAAGTGGGTCCACTCTACAAAATGTGCAAGTGCACAAAACACATAGGACATGGTGTTCTTTTTAAGCATTCATTTGTGATCCTTCACATTTGAAAATATGTAGGTTAATGATCCTCAACATTTGAAAACATGTGGGTTTGTAATCCTATAGGTTTGAAAACATGCAGGTTCATAGTCCTGCAGGTTTGAAAGCACATAGATTTTCTATCTCGCAGGTTTGATAACCCACGGGATCACTAACTCATCAAGTTTATAAACCTACAGTATCACTAACTTGTCATATTTATAAACATACAGGATTTTTTTACCTCTCGTATTTGCAAACCTATGGCTTAACAGAGCATTCTCGTAACTTCTTGAAAAGTGACCTGCACAAAAATTGATTTGACTATGCCTTAAACAACCCTTCAACCCTATGGTTTTCATTCCAATATGTTAGAATCTGCAATAATAAACACTATAAAATGAAAAAAAATATTAGAATAATTAGTGAAGTGGGTCCCACTAGTCATGCCAGAATGTGTGCAACAAAAAATTTTATTCAAAAGGAATGCATAAACAAGTTAAAACATTCAACTATACAATTCAAAAAAACATCAATATAAGACAAACGAAAACATAAAAACACAAAATGAGCATACAAATCTTAATACAAACCCATGAAGTCTCCTTGATATGTAGATTTGTCCAAAGTTATTAATGCGTACTCAAATGGTGTGCTCAAGCTTCAATGGGTGAGTAGATATTTTTGGCATAATAAGGGTATGATAATGATTGCTTTGAACTCAATTTGGCATGGTAACTTTTCTCTAAAAGGTGGATGATGAAATTAGGATTGGGCTCTCAATTTATAGAGTTGAAGGGGATGTAATGAACAATTGAGATTGAAGGATGATGGAGGGTTGAGAGGCACTCCAAGAGAATAAAATGGATTGTGCTTTCTCAAACTCATAGCATGGTGACATGTGTCACCATGGGAGATCTTGAGAAGACTTAAAGGGGTGGATTAGATATGCCTTAAAGACATTTATTGTCTCACATTCCAAAGGGAAACTTTGGATAATGTGAGAGGAATTAGGAGATTGTTACGGGATGTTGTCAGAGAATGTGAGAAGGAATTAAAAATTTATTTTTGGGGGATAGATGTGTAAGAGTCCCATGTCCATCCTTACTTAATGTGGTTGGACATTGGGATTGATCAGAAAAGTGGTTGACTTTTGGGGGCTAATCCATGTTTAGGATTTGTACAAATGATTAGGGGATAGGATTAGTATTGGATTTGATGAAAAACTATCAACCCTACAACTCCCAAGAATCACCTGCATGCAAACACCTATCACAGAAAGAGAGAAGCAAAAGCTATGGAGGCCAAAAACAATAGATCTGTGAAAAAGGAAACATCCTCAATTGATTCAATAAAAATGTAATGGAATTAAAAAAAGGATTAAATAATTACAAAGTGATCAATCCTTATAAGGGAGATCAAAACCCTGAGATGGGTGAAGAAACCAAGGTTGGGTGAAGAAACCAAGGTTGCATGAATAATTAATAAAGAATCAATTATTGCATGCCTAAAGTTTAGCTTAAGTGAAATAGAGATAAAAGGGACTTAATAATTAAATCAAATGATGATTTAATTAATAAGTGAGAGGTGACTTATTAATTAAATCAATAATGATTTTATTAATAAGTGAAAATACCCTTTTAACTCTAACAATTAGGTGGTGATTGGGATTAATTAGTGGGCAAGTGGGATATGTGGGTTGGAAGCATGGGTTAGTTAGTTAGAGGGGAAGGTTAAGTGGGATATGTGGGTTGGAAGCATGGGTTAGTTAGTTAAGGAGACAATACTTTCCTTATTCTCATCTTTTCATTATCATGCTCCTGTGCAAAATTTAGTGGATCCCTTATGGAGACAATGCTTTCCTTAAGGACCGATCCTCCTTTTATTGATCCCTTTAGAGACAATTCTTTCCTTAGGATTGATCACCTTTTTAGGATCCCTTGACAGAGATAATGATTTCCGTAAGGGCTGATCCATTTTGTTTTGAGGGTTTGACTAGTACAACACAACTTGCTAGAATATCAATGCCATATTTTTCAACAACTCTTTCCCTTTGCATGATCCATACTAAGGAAATTCCTTACTATGCTAGTGGTCATGCCTCTTTCTCCCTTCTTTCCCTCTTTCTCCTCTGAGTGGTGCCTCTTTTATCTTTGTTTTGGATTTGATGAGGACTTAAGTCACTTGGGGACTCGATGTTTCTTTGTCTCCTTGACCTTGATAAGATTATTCCTATGCATTGATCTACTTTACCATGAGCATGAGTTTTCCTCATACTCTCACTAAATTGGGGGCTAAATGTATCATCCTAAAAAGTTAGCACCCATAATTGGATGCTCTATTAGGTCCTATTAGGCCCTATTTTGGTGATTTTAAGGTCTCAATGTCTGTTATGCTTTATCCTAGCAACCTACTTTTTCTCCCCCCACTTTCATCCATCTAGACACCTAGTCCAATTCTTGGGCCATCCTCCTAGGTGCATAACATTTCAAACATTTTATCCCCACATGTTTTGTTCCAAATTTGGCCTGGAGCCCTATGTTGAGATTTTAGTGGAAAATCTAGTCCTGTGGTCGGCCTGGCTTATTTTTGAATCCTGAAATGATGGATTGAATATATAAACACCCTATCTCTCCTCATTTGATATCAAATACTATTCTCAAGAATTCATGATCAAGAAGCATTCAAACAATCAAGAGATAAAGAGAAATTGAGAAATTAGAATCAATATTTGAAGGCAAGCACCCAAGATCTAGTTTCTCCAAGTCTCCAATTCTTCAAGTCAATTCATTTCAAGGAAATATTCTAAAATTGAAGCAAGATTCTCTCCCATGATGGCCAAGTAGGGGAGTTCTTAATCAAGAACGAATATCCTTCCTTCTGGATCTACATTCATTCTCCTTCATTTCAAGAGATTATCAAGCATATCTATATTGAAGATCTAGGAGTGGCATTCATAGATCCGTGTATTTGTGAGGGAATCCTTGATTCCTATTCTACATTCTAATTTCAACTCCTTGGATCCAAGCATATTCTAGCATCTTCATGGGTATGAGTGATTTATACATCTGTCTATGAGGGATTATGCAAGGTGAATCAAGCATTTACCTTTTTACATACTTTCCTTTATGCAATTTCATTTCATTTTCAAGGTTTATTCCTAAACAAGGGGTTTGACCAAGGCAAACCCATTTTACCCAGCCTTTTCCCCTATTTTCTATATGCACAAATAGGTTACAAAGTTGTCAGACAAAATTTAAGAAGATCAGGAACTGTCGGAGGATCCCTAAAAGTTTCAGGCGAAAAAACCTTGAATAAAATGTATGAAACATTCTATTCCTTTTGGTACATAATGTTTGAATTTTTTTTTACCCTACAACTTGGGCTCAAATTTCACCTACAGGTCAATTCTACTTTCTAGATCTCCTTTTTGTATCTTATAGGTTTGTAGCAATTTATATCAATCTGTTATCTATTTTTTCATCTACTTTCCTACTTTGTCTTCTATATTGCATCTTTCCTATCTTTTCCATTTTCAACAATTCCATATTTAGCAAAGGATCACTGTCCCATTCAATGCTTAGGTATCCTCTTGAGTCTAGTGGGGCATCTTCCTTTTGAATGTACAATTTTGAAAAGGAGGACTAATCACCCTGTTTTTTCTTTTCTCCCCTTTTTATATTGTTCAATAAGTTCAATTATAATATTTATTTTTATCTTGGTTTTGATCTAGTTACTTGGTCTTGAAAGAAAAAAATTACTATTACATTATACTCCACTAAGAATAAGTATTAAGGTATAGTTATTTATAGAAAGGAGGTTTTGTGGCTTTAAACAATTATGACTAAGTTTGATCTACCACATGATAATCTTACACTTCTTTAGTATGGTAACCAAAGTATAATTCATCTTACACAATCCAATTGGGAATTAGAGGATGAAACACATCGATATACACATGCGTCTCATTTGACAACATATCAACGATGGTTATCTCTCCTTAGTATATTTTCCTATTAAGGAGTAGGTTGTGGATGTATTACCCACAACTTTGGTATCACATTGATATATTTAGTTATGATCGATGCTTCGGGTGAAGGAAGTTGTCCTTAAGGATCTTCTTGAGTCCTTTCACATTTTCCATTTCTTTTTTTAAGAGGAGTTTTTTACCAATGAGGTTTTCTCTTTTGTTGTAGTTATGAGAGACTTTTTCATCTGTACATAACAACCTCATTAAACCTACTTGTTTTTATTAAGAAAAGAGAGGTTTTGAAGGGACCTGAAACCCTTTACAATGAGATCATACGAGAAAAATCAAGATAGATCCCAATAACTAGACAAAACACTTCTCACAAAATAAATAGGGATACCAGCAGCAAAACTCCAGCAAAAAACCAACAAAAGGAACAACAAAAACTAGAGAAAGAACAATAGAACTAGGTCATGTTCTTCAAAGTCTTAGCTACCTCTGCTTCTAGAAGGTTCATATTTTGTGCCACTTTTTTCAAATCCTGGATATCCTGGAAATGATCCTTAACTTTTTTTTCAGGTTAGCCTAAGTCCTCTTGCTAGGCACAATAGAATCATCAGGTCCCTTGTCCTTGTATAAATCTAGCTCAATGACTGACTTGTCCTAGTCCATATATCCTAATTTGGTAACCATGGTATTCATGCTACCAGTAAAGGATTTGATGATTTTATGGTTGAGAGACACAATGTTTTGGAGAGTATCTTTGATATTCTTTAGTTTTTCGTTAAAGTTTGAAACTCATTTTTCATAGTCTTTCTTCAAATTTGCCATGGCATCAATAGTTTTTTTCAAACAATCTGCAACAAAGTTATTCTTCTCCTCTGTCCACAACTCCTTAAATTTGGATCCCTGAGCATTAGGGTTCTCTGGACCTCTGGACTCAAGCACCTTCACCTTACTCTTTGTTACCCAAATTTTTCACATGTGAGATAATAGTCATTACAGTTAAAAATTTGCATAAAGAAACATCTCTTTAACATTACTGTTCAGCCAATACAGATGAATACATTACTATTACATTCATATTATCAGATTTTATTTGTACTCTAATTTTTGATCAAATTCACACTTTTAGATTCATAAATGATCATTACATTGTGCATTCATACTGAATGTATTAGACAAGTGTTCCTTCAAGGTCACATCTTGCATACTGAAACTTAGAGTACATATGTAGAAAATAAAGTAAGAAGGAAGCATGATGAAGTCTAGGGTCTATGTATTTCCTTTAAGAGGTCTTCTAGTTTCTGGAGTTGTTCATCTGCATCATCTGAAGTCTTCATATCCTAGGTCTTGTCTTTGATCGTCCTGCACTCTAGGTCTTCTGTGGTCCTATTTCCTGCAGCATCATGGTGAAATATGTTAGATCCAATTGGATCTAAGCAATACATAAAAGATTAAAAGACACCATGCATCAGTCAAACTCCCTGAACTGCATATTTACTAATGATATCAATGTAATAGAAAGATATGCATTTACATTGACTGAATAATAACATCAAACAAACATATCTTTATGAAATCATGTGCTGTATTTGAAAAGATGCAGTGAGTGTCACGAGCTCGTGCTCAAACTTCACAAACATGCATTATTAAAGAATGAAAGAATGCTAGATGTTCAATGTACAGGAAAGAAAGAAATGTTCAAATACAGATTTCAAACACTATTGATACTAATATGCAGAAAGATGAGAAAGATTCAGTACAGTCAAAAGATCACATTATGCATATGAAGATGCAGTTTTTAATAATGCATATGTAAGAGTAAAAAGAAAATGATAGTGTTATTGTCATCAAAAGATTATGCATATTTGGTGAATCAAGCGACAGTGCTGTTGTGAAAAATGTTATGCATATACAGGTAAAGAGTGCTGTATATGTATGTAAATGCTATTATTAATTCTGTTATCCATGTTTGAATGACAGTGTGGGATCAAAAATGTATATGCATATGTGCAATAGAACTGTGCAGATGAAAAGACAATGTGCATATACTGTCAAGCATAAGTTATTTTTTGTGCATATATCCATAAGAGTGGTGGTTCATATTGCTGAGAATAGTGTACCCGTATGCCTAATATGAAATTGAAGTAATGTTTTATGCAGGGTATTGAGCTAACAATCTTATTCCAGTGTATTAAAATGATAGTACCATCAATTGTAATGATGCTATCAAATATAGTAAAAGATGTTATGCATATTCAAGAGGAAAATGACAACAACAATGCTGCTATAAGGGAGGACAACAAGTTTCATATATTAAACAGCATGGTCTCCGCACAAAACAGTAAGTTACAGACAAGAAAAGATGATTCCAATTCAAAAGGCACAGAATGCATGGCTTCTACAAATAGCTCGAGCACAAAATCATGGAAATAACAGACAACAATGGAGGAATTACTAAACAACAGTATGGAGGCTGATTCAAAGTTAATTCCTTTACAAACTACAAACATAATGATACATATCAGATGTGTAGTATTTTTTGCTCGCTGCCTCGATGATATGAAGATGTTTTATGTTTAAAGATGTACAAAAAAATCCACGTGGGTGTTTCAGTTTTTGTTGCCATCCATCCAAATATAGTGTGTAAAAGACTAACATACAGATTTCTACAACAACAATATCAACTGGTTGTAAGCTACAGACAAAAGATGGAGTTCACTTCTCAATTTAAACAAAAGTTCTTGCAATCGGTTTCATGAAATAGATGTAGATTCTTCAAACATTAGATGCAGATTCTTCAAGCATTTATAAAATCAATAGCCCCGAATTCAATGACAATAGGCATTTAATGAAAGAGACTATCTAAATAAGGAGTTGACAGTTCAAAGGCAGCGGCCCAAGTACTTAGTGAAAGATAGTGCAAACTACATGCAGTTATACTAAAAGAAATCTATGTTATCAATTCAAGCTTCAAAAGGCTATGTATTTAAAAACAAAGTTAAAACAACCTGTTTAAAACAAAGAAAGATAGAATGGTAACCTGGCATGAAGAGTTACTTAGCATGGAGTCAAACTATCATAGCATGCTGGTGAAGACTCCAGTCAAAGTGCAGAGGGTTTGAAGAAAGAGCAAGTGATTGAGGCTCGAGCTTCTTACGGGATGCACAAAGCAACGCCATCATTTATGGCATGTGGAAAACTAGTTCAGCTGCTAAAACTCGAGTGTCATAGATGTGCATGTATAGTGCAAGGTATTTAAACTCCAGTCGAAGAAAGCCCGCAGATAAAACTCCAAGTTGCAAGCCAAGTTTGAAGTGGAGGAATCCTGAATTCTCCTCACCCAAGGTGAAATGAACAAAGGAGAGTTCGATTTCAGACTCAACAAACAGTTAAAAAGAGCTCATGGCATTATGAGGATCTTGATTTCTTTGAAAACATGAAGCTCCAGTAAGAGACAAAACCCCAGCAAGCATTCGAGGTATCCACAGAAAACACCATGTTTTAGTGACAATGTAAACTCCAGTGTCAAATGCCGCTCAAGCTGCCCAAGAAAAATTCAAATACAGAGGGCAGAAGAATAGTAGTATGGCGGCACCAAACCCTAACCTTTTCTCAAGCAACAGATGTGAAAGATGAAAATGGAAAATAATGCCTATGTCGAGTTAGATAGGGATTTGGAGTCCATGGAGGTACAAACAAAGATATTTTTTGCATTGTGATGGACTTATTGATATTCTTTCATGGTATCGGCTTTGCTAGGGTTAAGATGTAAAAAAAAAAAGACTATGGTGTCGGTTTTGATAAGTTAGGGGTGGGGTTTTATGCATTTTGGGTTAAATTTTAAATGGATTTTGCAATGTAAATGTTGGTAAAACAATGTAAAAAGGATTTATATCCTTTATTAAAACCAATATTTAGGGGCATTATCCATTTTCAAAATTGGCCTTTAGGGGCTAGGTTTTAGGCACTAACCATGCCTTAGATTTAGGGATGTGCTATTTTGGAGGAGCTAGTTGTTAGGCTGGATTTTAGGCATCATTTTGGCCTTTGATTTGGGGATGATCTATCTGTTTGGAGGAGAGTTTTGGAGGGAGATGTCATTTCTGAGATTAGCCATGTGGGCTATTTAGTGGACCTTCTACTTCATTTTTAGGGGTTCAGAATCAGGGGAGAAGAGGTTTTAGTGAAGTATTTTGTTCCTATACCACTTTTTCATGCATTTTGTATCCATTGGGTTGCAGATTTTGGAGAGAGGGCGTATAGTGAACATATCGTTCCTAAGTTCTTGGAAGGCCATTTTTGTAATCATTTTGTCAATATTTTTGAAGGAATAAACCAAATATTTTGACTCATATTTGTGAATTTGTTTCTATATTGGATCCTATTTTCATCTTTTTTAACAAGTGTCAAATCATTTATTATCTAAAGGAAGTGAGTAGATTTCTGTTCCTTCTCAAGATAATCAATTTTTCCAAGGCCTTGTTTGAGAAATGTATGTTTTTTAATTATCCAAGTTGTTTTTGGTAAAACCCTGATAGCATGCATCTATTAACCTATATGTTGAGCAAAGATTCAAGGTGTTGAGATCTTCATTTGTAAGTCAGGATTGAAGTTTCATGTTTTTGTAAAGCCTGAATTCACTCTTGGTGTATCACCCCATTTCTCATTCAGTTTTAAATCCATCTTCCCTTTTCCCATTAAGTTACAAATCAGGAGGTGATATTCCATATCAAACAGGAACCAACCTAGAATCTGGAGATTCTTCCTCATCCATAGTTCACCCACAGCTAGAGGAAGTTTCCATTATCAGATAGAATTGCCATGAAGCCTTAATGCCTGATTTAGGGTGACAATTCTAAGCCTGAACACTATTCAAAGCCATGTATTTCAAATTTAGACTCTTAATTTCATGAAAATCCCACTTTATGAGCATAAAAAGTTCACCTCCTCATGCCTAGAAGTTTCCAAAATGTCAAGCGTAAGCTCATGTTCTAGATTTAAGTCACCAATATGCATATTAATAAGAGAATGAGGTCTACTATCTCTATCCATGGAGGGGTGAGAAGATAGGGAATCACCCGATGCCGAGGGGGAAATTGAAGCATCTTTCTCATGTTTAGTGGGGGAATCCTCTGACACAACTTCTTTACCCTTTCTTAGAGGATAGTATTTCAATTCCTTACTAGCATTGATGTTACCAGGGGAAGAGGAGTGGGTAGAAACCTTCATTTTACCATTCCCAATGGGTGAGGGTTTAATGGTCCTCTTAGTAACCCTTTTAACCTTCTTAGAAGGAACATAATCCTCTTTCTCAAAATCTATTCTCCAGTCCTCATCATCAAAATTAGAAGTCCCCATCCCATCATCATTTGACATATAAATAGGGGGAGACTTGGGCACAAACACCATGGATTCAAAGTGATAATATATTAAAATAAGAATCCCCACATGTAAAACATGATTTATATGAGCGTTCTCTCTATGTTCCATGATACCGGTATTCAAGGAGGACTAAAGATAGAAAGGGAATGAAACCCTTACCTTATGTCTGAAGTGGTTGAACAAGACATAGTGGTATCCAAATAACCTTGCAAAGAGGTCATCCAAAGTGAAATACTCCATTATCACCTTCAATAATTCACGCCACACCAACTTAACTTTCTTCATATCATAGCAGCTCTTATCACCCTTGACCAAATCTTTCTTTTCCTTAGCACATTTCAAGAAATTCTTGAGCTCCATGTCAAAATACTTTTTATCCCTATAGAATTTGAGGCCTTCAGTAGATAAACCAATCACTCCAGTAATGAGATTATCATCAACAACTGGTTTCCCAAACATGTTCATCTTGCCCTTCTTCCATTCCTTGACAAATTTCTTGGTAACTTTAGGGTCCTAGCCATGCAATTTCTCAATATATGGGGTGATCTCCTCCTTTATTAGAAGTCTCCAAATAGTTGAATTAGCCCTCAGGCTATCACAGTTAACAAATTCAATACAATGTCTATCACCTCCCATTTCAACACCTATAGAGCCCTCAAACATAGAATTGTTTGGTAGATTAAAAAAACTAGTAACACCAAAAAACCAAAAAAACCCCCAAACCAACCAGAATGAATGACCCTTCCCCAATAATCACCAAAGAAAAGACCATAAAAGGTAATAATAACACATCTCATCATCAGAATCATTGAAGTGAAGGGATGTTGACTCATTTCCCATACATTCTGTTATACTTAACCAAATCTCTAATGTCATCCTCCAGACTGTCGTCACCAAGACATGTCATTGTCCTTTTAGCAGTAACCCCCTTGTTTGCAATATAGTCCACCACCATATTAGTTTCCCTATAAGAATGGGAAATAGAACAATTTTTAAAAGGTTTAATAATATCTTTTGATAATTTAATCCACCCTTATATAGTCCAAATGGCTTTGTTTATTCCTTTAAGACTTGAAATAATATTATTTTGAGTCCCCTTTGATCTATACTTTTTTGCAATTAAGTTGGTGAGCTAAGGATAAGGCCTAGCAGGCCCCTATGGCTTCAACAATGTGGTTGTTCTAGTTACCCATGGGAAGTGCCACCACCACAATAAACTTTCCATTTTCATCCTTGATTACTTCCACACCCAGTCGGACCACGATTTACCTTAGCCGCCACATCAAAGTTAATTTTCACCCAGACCTCAGGAGGAAAACTCCAAAAAACTCCTTCTTTGGATTTCGTAACATGCCTTATAGCCTTAGAGATATCAGTTTTAACCTATCATTCCTTAAAAGCCATAACATTAAAAACTACTAAGAGAAGATTCACTGGTAAGCAACCATAGAAAAAGTGGTCACACAACCTTTACAAAACTAGTTTATTATCATATTACAAATAATAATAGTATTCAAATAGTTCGTACTCCTAATACAGATAACACAAATTAAATAACTACCAAGGAAAAAGTTCTTCTTGGACTTAGAGTCTAGGTTAAAAGATCAAATAAAGAAGAAAATGTTTTTAAGAACCCCACAGGGGAAAAAAGTGGTAAGAACCATAGCCATATAGGAATTAAACATTATGGGGGGATTTGATGTCCCATCTTGATTAGTGCAACACCTAGCTTTATTCATCTATAAGGAACTTGAATAAATTCTTGTAATTTCCTTTGTCTTCTCCATCCTCGCCAAGAACCTTTCATTGCAGCAAACACAGGGAAGTAGCATAACTCTACATAGCCCAAAGACTAAACTTAAAGATACTCCACATATTTCATTCCATCTCAAGAAATTTGGTTTTCAATTTTACCACCTCACTCTTTAGATTAGCCAACTCCAATGTAGTATTCTGATAGATGACACAAGCTGAGTTATAATTGGTAGGGTTGACATTTCCTTCTTTATGCATCATGTCCCTAGTGAGTTCAATGGGCTCCTCTTTCACATTGTTTGAGATATGGTTGAATTATTGGTAGTGGGCTTATTAGAACTGCCAAGAGTATCAACTTCAACATAATAGCACTCCATCATCTTTCCCTTCTCATCTTTCTCCTTAGTCTCCCCATTCCCACGTTCAGTGTTCTCCTCCTCTAAATCATAGTCGACAAGCAAATTTTTCCCTTTGTTTATTGTCATGGTAGCCAATTTATTAGACCTATAGGGGTTAGTGTGTTCCTCATCAACATCATCTTCCTCCTCATTGATCACCTCTTGAACATAAAGTTTGTCTTTCTTAGTGGGGGGAGGGGTTTTTCCCTTTTCTTTTGGTGGCGGTCAAATTGGACACTTTTCCTTTTAGCCCACTGGTGTCAGGGGTGGGGATATTAGGATTCAACACTTCAAGAGTACTAGGATGGGATGTAATCTTAAGGGCTCCCAAGTGGCGAATACATTTTTTCTTACTTGGTCCTAGGGCATCAATAATGTTAGCAGGTGGGGGGACTACAAAATAGGGGCTTCTTACACCATAATTGGTTTAGGGGGGTAGAGTGATAGATGAAAATTGTATAGCCTAAAAATAAGACCTTGATGTAAAGGGATGGGGTTCTTGCCTTAGGTTTGAGCACTTTCCTTCGCATCCAAAACATAGTTTTCAAGATAATTAAGCAAGAAAAATGGAAAAGAGATAACTTCATGATTTATAAATTGGTTAAGGAGGGGCATGTGATATTAGTAGTAAACTTTAAAACACCCTTTGACAGTGAAATAGTTCATGATCATGAGATAAACTTGATCCTAGGGTGGTGGTAGTTGTTCCCTTTCATATCCTCCTTGCATCTTGACTAGAGCATTGCCTCCTTTGAAAAACCTATTAAGGTTATCATTGTCCACCACCTAACTGGTCTTATTCCATTTTCTTCCTTTAGATGATAACCCTGTAGCCTTGATAATCACCTCCTCACTAAATTTAAAAGAAATGCCCCTAACAATGATTCTCTTGTCCTCCCAAGAGTTGGAAAACTGACCAAATAAACCCTCATCAAACCCATTAATGGATTCAATATAATCAAAACCGCCCCCCTTCCCTACAAATATGCCAAATAGTGGAGCCGGTTTTGAAATCACCTAGCTTACCATGATTTATACAGAGACAGTCCCCATCCATCCTTGTAACAAAAGAGGATAATCATAATGACTCACTCCAAGGAGAAAACTACAACCCTTGATACAGTTAGAGAGACTTGTTGTTACAACAAAATGTTTTAAAAGAAAAATAAGGGCATGTCTACCCGCTTGGGTATAATCATTAATCCATCCTCCCAAAAACTTGGCTCATGTGGGCTACAGTTTCCTGCAAATGAAGGTCTTTTCATCACAGAGTATAAGGAATTCAATCCTTTTCAAGGGAGAGAATAATAAATGCATAAGTAACTATGTGTGATCAAGACGTGATGCCATCTCATCATTATAGGGCCCACCCATCAGTTCACATAATTTCTATGTTGATGATATCATTTTAAAATAAGATTTGTTGAAGGGCTACAATAACACTTTAATGCCTTATACCACTTTTACAAGATGGATATTTAAATATATACTAATGAGACCAAGATCACAATATTTTTGATTGAAAAAAAAATAGCTTAACTATTATTTTAAAGGTACCATCTTGGAAGTGTCATTAGGTAAAAATATCTTGGGATAGACCTCAACAAAAAGCTTAGTTGGTATTTTTGTAGAAGGAAGAAAACTTTGGGAGCTTGAAGAACACCTTTGTATTACAAAACACAAGTAGAAACGATGATTAATGGGATTGAAAAATTATTTAGATTATCTTTAGGTTATTGCTAATTTTAGTGGTGATTTATGTTTGTGAATTAGTGAGCGACACTTCAAAATAAAATGGAGAAAAATATATAGGATTCAAAATTCCTTGATCACATGTAAATTTAAAATAAGGCTTTGATCTCTTAGGAGGACTTTCTCACAAAAACACAATGTCTTCTTTATTGAGACAACATCTATTGTTTATCTCTTATAATATTTACAAAAAATGAACAAATAGAGGCAAATAAATGGCCCAAGGTTGTAACTACAGCAATTTTGAACAAGAGAAAGGAGACTTGATGTAACAAAACATCGAATCGGGCAATTGTACTTGAATTTATGTACAAAATAATAAATTAATAAATATATTTATTATGGATAAATCTCAGAAGTCTATATTGGAAAAGATATTAAATAAAGTGAACAAATGTCATCCCATGCATTTTAATCACCAAAAATCGTATATAGAGGTAAATATCATCTGAAGAACAAAGAAACTCATAATCTCATTGAAAATTAACTCTCACAATTTTTGGTGTGAAAAAATAGATAAAAAAGCCAAAAGAATAATTAAAAAAAATATATATATCTTTTCAAAATTAAAATAACTGAATTTAAAAATACTTTATTTTAAAACATAGAACTTACAATAATATTTAACTTAAATACATGATACCCATCTTAAAAAATTCACTTACAAAATTTGTTGTTTTAAAACATGGAACTTACAATAATATTTAACTTCAATACATGATGTCCATCTTTAAAAAAATCACTTACAAAATTTGTTGTTTTAAAACATAGAACTTACAATAATATTTAACTTCAATACATGATCCCCATCTTAAATAATTAACTTACAAAATTTGTTGAAGGAATAGTTGATTTAAACATTAGTTTTAAAGCAATGAAAGAAGAAATTTGATGTGATTTAGTGTGGGCTAGGTAGTGAAGGACATAAGAAAGCATGCCCCTAAAAAGTTTTATGTTTTTTTTGTTGTGGTAAATCTATTTTGAATGTCTTTTCCACGCGGGGTTTTAATTCAGTCCTCTCTTTAGCATGCCCGAATATAAGCTGAAGATTTTAGCCAACGATCATATTGAATGTTTTTTTTACATGTGGGCTTTACTTAATTTCTTTTTAAAATACTAATGATACCTCTTCCTAAAAGTGGTCCCTTCAAGCTTACCTTTTTCAACTTCCCACGTTTAATAAAATATTAGTGATATGCTTTAATAAAATAAAAACTTTAATCATATTTTAAATTGGGCCCCTTCTCCAAGCATGGTCACATGGCAGATATTGTAGGAGAATCTTTGTACAAGTTGCATGTATTTTTGGGCTTGGTCATGTAGGGACAAAATGATTGTTTTTTCTTCTTTCAAATGGCGAGGTTTAAGGAATAGAGATATGTCCAAATCCCTTTGTTAGATGTTGATTTATTGGGAGTAACAATTCGGTCATTAAAACATCACAATCTTAATGAGCTTTATGTATTGGTGTAATTAGAAATGATAAGATAACCATGTATTTACATGTCTCTTGAGTTTGAATTAGGATTTAGTGAAGTTTTGTGTAGAATTGTACTTAGTCATTATAGATAGTCTTGTCTCTTGAGTTTAAATTAGGATTTAGTGAAGTTTTGTGTAGAATTGTACTTAGTCATTATAGATAGTTCTTTATGTTGAATATAATGTTATGGGAAGTTATTAAATGTATAGTTGAAGTTTTGACATGCAATTTTGGGAAAGTGGAAACTGAGTATCATTTTATTTTAGAATGTGAAGCATACAAGGACAACATGGACAAATATGTGGATACCATATTTGATAGCTCTTGGCATAACTAATTCAGCGAGGAGTACATTGAGAAGTTAGGGGTGCTCATCATCAACTTGCACAAGAAAAGAACCAAGCTATTGAAGTCGGCCTAGGTTGCCTTGTTGTCTTAGCCTCGTGGACGTTATCTATCTATCTATCTATCTATCTATTTCTATTTGTTTGAGATAGATGATCAATTATGGTTAAAGTTAATTTGAGAATCGTAAATTTATTTATGATATGAAGAATATGGAATAGCTAAATTTGTTTTGGCGTGTTATAATATCAACTAGAATAAGTATCTTAATACAATTTAGATGCAAATTAATGAATTTTCTTCAACACTATATAGGATAAAGGACCTGAGTTTTTTTTATATGTGAATGCAATTAATTGTTTGGTATAAATTACAATAGACCAAATAGTACCCAAATAATGAAAGTCTTAAAGAAGTTTGTGTATGCATATCAAGGATCTAGAGAGTATTGGATCACAGTATAGAAGGTCTTTAGATAGTTTTGAATATCAGAATGTTTGTTATCAAAGAGTACATACTTTATATAGAATATTGAATATAGGGACTTGTGGATGTAGGGTGGGTTAGAGATGTAGATAGTAAGAGGCCTACAGACAAGTATGTGTTTCTGTCTATTGTTCTTCAAGATTTGACTGCCTGTATTTTTGTCCAACATTTCGGATCACACTCTATGATCCATCATCAGGGAAAGAACATGAGAAAAGAGAAGTCAGTGTTTAGCATACCCAAATGTCTAAATAGATGGAGGGAGTAAGCAAAACATGACCAATTGGCACAATAACCAAAGCAACTTGAAATTAGAGGAAGATGAAAGAATACATGGAAGAAAAATAGAAGATAAGAAATAAACAAACAAATAAATAATAGATTTAGAAATAAAATGCATCACCATAAAATTAAATTAAAATTACTTATTCTGTTATGGAATTGGATGGATGAATAATAGTTAGGTATTGGTTGTCAATTAACAAATTTAAAGGTAGGATATGAGAGTTACTTGGACCTATTTATAACAATATGAATTTGGAGCTTTTGTTTAGATTTCAATTTATGGTAGGATATGATTATGACCTATTATGATAGTTAGAGTGTCAAAACAAAAACACTCTTAGGAATTTTATTTAAGGACTAGTCCTAGTTCAATTTTACGTAACTAAAGGTCATTTAACAAGAACATTTGAGAGGATTTATTTCTATAACAATTAAATAAGTCATCATTGTATTATTTGCTTGCATCAATATTGGGGACATCTCTTGCATTCTTGCCTCTCATTTTTTTTTTATCATTTTCAGAAGTTGTTGATTAATATCCTCAAAGTATTGAGCAAAGGGGGACACTTCTAACTATTAGCAAACTCTTGACCACACAACCAACTTTCTATGTAAGAATATACAAAACCGTTCAACTTTCTAGGATTATCTTAATATGATTCTTATTATAGATTCATAGAGTTTACATCCATGTACTTGCACATCTTGAATCAATAGGGATAGATCAATTTTCATATATTCCAAAACCTTTATCTTAACATTAGTAAATTATGAATAATTTTTAGATGAAAAGCACCAATTACTACCCATGTTCCAATTACCACATACTAGATTTCAGAAATAAAAAGTCCACTAGAAAATCATCTATGAGCCAATGAGTACCCATTTTTTGGGAAAAAAAGTTAGCAATTAAATGAAAATCTATTGTGCAAGTTTATTGGTACCAATAGTGCATGATTATTGGGGCATTTGTACAAAAATATTGGATCAATTAATAGTGCATTTTTATGTTGTTGTCAAAGCAAACAAGTAATGGGTAAATAGGGAATATGTTTTAGACAACACTTTGAAATGACCACTTTTTAACCCTTTCATTCACAATGTATCCCACAATGTTCGTCTTTACTACTCATAAGCCATAACAATAGCTATAATAGTTAAGTCGTATACGAAGACAACCAAAAAAATATCAAACTCTTGTTTAAGATCCATTAGTACACAAAATAAGCTATAATAACTTACCTCGTAACATTTATCACAACACATAAATATCAAATTTATAATCAAATATGATTATTAATTTCTTTATTTTATTTCTACATTTATTTTAACACTTTACTCCAAACAATTTTGTACTAAAAGTAGAATTAATAATAAAAAATGACTTAAATTGCGTAGAGTCCAATAATAAGAATCCAGCTAAATGAAAACCAAAATCACAAAAAGACATGCCAACAAAATGATTGAGACCTGTGCTTTGAAATGAAGTGATACCGACTTTAGCTCTATCACCAACGCTTTGGAAATTGAAGAGACTTCTAAAATAGACTGCAGTCCTAAATTTCCCGTGGAAAAAAGTACAGGACGGTGTGCATGTACCCCACGTTCTGTGGACCGAATCTTCACCTTACAATATGTCCACTCGTGCCATAGGTAGCAATCGTCCTAAGTTTACTTGATATCTAAGTCAAACACAGTATGCATCGTGGTGATAAATTATACAAAATATTAAGGTTTCAGATCCAGAAATGGTGTTATGTGGGGGACTACTCTGCGAACATTCATCTAATTGGGAAGCGCCCAAGACAAGGTGCATTTTAGAGATTGCTTCTTTGTATTTCAATTTATGAACCAATTCAATATTTATGTCACAGAAAATATTTTACTGGGTGGGTTAATGGTTTATAGTTCCTTTTCTGTAACTAGCAGAAAATTGGAATTTAATTCAAATCAGAAGTTCTGAGAAAATACTTTTCAATGCTTTTGGAATCCCTTTTATGACTCTTGCGAGCGTTGGAGGCTCATAGCTATTTGGTTAACTATAACTGGAGAGGCTATTTATCCATGTTGCTTGAACAATTCATTTGAAAACTGATTTTCGCTAGCAGCAATTTTCAAGAATGTTGGGCATTTTTTAAGAGGCATATTTATGTTGTGCTCACTATAGGCAACATTTTGTTATGCCCCTTCGATATTTTCATCTTCTACAAAGATTTAATAATTATTCTAAACTACGCAAGATCTAGATAAATTCAGATCTGAAAATAATCAATCAGCTTCAGCCAGTCTTTCAATTTGAAAACATAGAGGGTAGTAAATGTAAGCCTCACAACTCCCTCCAATGTAGATTGCCTATATGGTGGCTGTAAACACCCGTTGATCTAGGTTACGTGGGACCTGGGTTCCCTAGTGAACAGCCGTTGTTGATTGCATTTGGCTTATCAGCTAATTTTTTTTGCTGATTTGTTGAATTTTTTCTGGTAAGGGACCGTAGGATTCTCCTTGAGTTCTAGAGCCTGCATCATACATTGAACATTATGCATAACGTTGTTGCAAGTCTGAAGTTAATTCTTATGTTGTAGAAATAAGGTTTACACATTCTCTATTGTGGGTGCTTTTACCCCAACTATGATTAACACATTAAATATTCTGATAGGCACATTAAACAGAAAATTGTAAGGGTTGCAGATGGAGCTTTCGTTTAAGTTTTATACAGTCTACCCTTGCTGGAGAATTAGTTTTATACAGGGGTGCAGATGCAGCTTTGAACTTGGTCGCCCTAAAAAACATTGGTTAATGTTTTTCCTCTGAGCCTAACCTTGTCAAAGTAAAAAGACTAAATGCACTTTGCTAGTCTACATACAAACCCCTGCTATTCGGCACATCTTTGTATGAGAAGAACATTTTCTAATTTTAAATTAAGTTATATATTACACAGTTATAAACAATGATATCAGTTATAAGAAGCGTCTTGCGTCTGTTAACATAATCTAGGAAAGTAATCTAGTGAGACTAATTCTCAGCGTCATCAACCATGTAATCCCAAAATATGACACTTCGTAGTTCTTTTTTATGAATTTACTGACTCAATACTCTGAATTATTTTGTTTAGCTTATTGTGTTTTTGATTGGTTCCTTTCTTTAGCTTATTTGAATCAGTGCTATGAAGTGCAAAAGACCAACTTCACTAACTTCTATTTTTTCCCTTGAGTGCAGTAAGTTATCACTGATTGAAATTTCATTTAAATCGAACACGACTTTTAGCTTTTCTTCCTTGTGGATCATCGCAATTACACCACAGAATGAGAACACAGCAAGAGAAACATGGGAACTTTCCAAATCATACAAGAAGCAAAAGGAATTTTCTGTGGTATGATAGGTGGTTTTCTCTGTCAGCTGCAATGATTCTAATGGTAATTGAAGTCTGGACTCTACTTTAAATTATGTCTGGTAGAAATTGTTTGCTTTTAGTTTGTTTGTTATGCAGCTTGATAAAATTTTGACAAAAATAAATTTTGAATTTTGAAGTATAAATCAAGGAAGTCGTCACTCTATTTCCTCATGGAATGCTCTCAGTTCTGCTTGACATGTATGCATACAATTTATGTAAAGAGAGCATACAACAATATTGCAGCTAACTGTCACTGATTTCTCCTCAATTTTAGAATTCTTTGTCAGTCAATAGTCTAGATTTTCATGAGACAGTGATGAAAATCTGGTTTAGCAGATACTACTAATGTTTTGTCGTGTCTAGGACTTCTAGGTGCACCAGCCTCTCATATTTGGACTGGGCTGAGTTGTCATGAGATGCCTTGTCAAGAAATATGTCAGAGGTCCTTGCTTTCCATCTTTGTCTTTTTCGTGATACCCCCTTGATGTCTCCATTGTATCTTTATTCATTTTGTCTCCTTCCTTGCATTGCCCTCATGATGATCAGTCACCCCTATTGGACTCTTTTCACTCCTAGAGAATGCTATTGGGTTCACTTAGTCGACTTTACCATCCATTGTCAGTGATGCTTTGTGTTTTCATCTCTGATCTCACCATTAGCACCAACTGATTTCACTCACCATGGATGGGGATGTTGAGGATATGGAAATGATGGTTTTATGGTTCACCACTGTGTATATAAGCTCTTCTATTGTCATTTTAAAAGAACACGAGACAATTTGTTCTATTTTGTGCTTACATTATTTAGAAAACTCTTAGGGGATTCTGAAGGTTCTCTCGTAACAATGTTTCACCAAAATAAGTCAAGTTGCAAGTAGAGGCCTCAGAGATTCAAGGATAGGAGATCCAGTAGTAATGTACATGATGTCTTAGGTGTCCAATGATTTGGTCCTAAGTTATCGATTTGGGTTCCGGTTCGATGGTTCAGTCAAATTATTTTTGGGGGTTGGGTTTGTTTTGGGTTCGTCAATACAGAAACATATAAAAACCAGAGACATCTGCATATTTGCAGCAGTAATTAAGTCCAAATTACACCACCATATTAATAGTCAAATAACATAGCAAAATATACCACCATATTAATAGTCAAATAATACAGCAAAATACACTACCATATTAATAGTCAAATATTAGTCCAACTCGAATGTCATGATATATATATTAAACTTTGAAGTAAAAAAAAATAATGTTAAGTGTCAACAATCAGCTATCATTGATCAAATATCATATGGGTCATAAAAAAATATCGTCATCATCATCTATATTAGATAACTGTCTTCTTGTAGGTCATTTGACTCGGGTTTACTTGGCATGAGTCGCATGACAATCATTTGTAACTATGAACTTTATAGATTGTAGTCTCAATAGACTATGAATGACATTTCATTGATAACAACTTGGTGACTATCTTATCCATGGCTCTTCATAGGACACTGTGATACATAGGATACTCTTCATAGAACACATGATCTCTCTTTGGATACCCTATCATTTTTACTGAAACTCTCATGATGGCTTCCTTGTACATTGTCTTTGTTTGGCGCTATATCACGAGATCTTTATGCATATATGGACTACTTTTTGAGTTTATAGGACTTTGAAGTGTGTCAAGAATTCGGATAGGGCTTAAGGTATCCTTGAAGTACTAGACCTGTCCTAAGGTTTTAATTAACCCTTTCTCTCTATAATCTACAAATCACTGTCTCTACACACTTGATAGATTTGATACTCTTGAAGACACAATCCACTGTCATTAACAATGATAACATGATTCATGCATTGTTGTATTTTGATACTGTTAGAGATTGACAATTGAATATGCAATGGTTTATGCTTTATATTAGACCTTCCATTTTCTTTCTAGCATAGCAACCTGATGATTTTTCCTTGATGCCATGGTTTTGAGTTTTGACTATCCATATACTATTACTATAGATTGATAACTTACAAGGAAAAGTAAAAGAAAATAAAATTTAAAACACCCATATTTGCTGGCTAGACGCATTTGAAGGTGAAATTCGACACAAGTTCACCCAGGTTCATCTAGGTCAAACCCATAGGCTATCGGCGGGATTCTAGCCGAACCCACAGGGGACTGGACCTAGACCCCAAACCTACTTCGGACTGGACTGGGAATCGGGGTCGCCTAAGACAAATCGGTAACATAGACTAGGTCTAATAGGATTTCTTCTATCCATATTGATTTCATCTTCAACCATTTCTCCACAAATTCTTAAGCCAAGGGGAGGTTAATGTTTTAACAAGTCAACTCGGGTAAGTATCTCTTTGTCTTACCTCCTTTATTTATTTAGGTCATACTTATAGCCCTTGAATTAACATGCCTACATTGTTGTAATGTATAGTGTCCTAAAGTGTGTCCATTAGAGAGGCCTTCTACCTTTCTATATTTAGAGGTTGCCCTAGTAGTGTTCATTTCTTAGCTTATACATAATTGATCAACCTGATAAAGGGTCGTTTCCACCTTTATTTTTTCCTTAACTTTTTCTTTGGGTAAATTTTTTCTCCCATCCTTCGAATATATTTTCTTTCAAAGATTTCCTTGCAAAATATACACCCTCTAAGATTTTGAGGGATTGCATCCTAATACCTAAAATGTAGTTCATCAATGCCAAAACTGCAAAAGTAACATTAGGTGGCATAACTTTACCTAACCTCAAGACAACTCTGGAATTGAGTGCAACATGGAAAAAGCTGCATACAAAAGAAAGCCAGGGTGTTAGCAAGTAAATGAGGGAAAGCATATTTAAGTACTAAGCCTCAAGTAATTCTTATGTGTTGTATTTATACTGTAGACTCAGTCATGCGAGAGGAGTACAGAGTTAGTCCGAACTATGCATGAGCTAATTAATAGAATGAATGAACAAAATAGATTGCCACAAACCATAGTGCATGATAGATATACCTTCAGGTATATGTATTATTGCTTTTCATTCATGTACATATGTTTGTTATTTATTTGCAAATGACGTCTATGCTCTTATACATTCTTCTCTTTATATCCTTATCTTCTAATCTCTTATATTCTCTTCCTATTCTCTCTCTTTGTTACATTGTATCTTTGCCTATACAAATATCTAGGCGGTGGGACGTGTCCCATACATGTTACTACTAATGTGGATGATGCCTCTTCAATTAGGAGATCCACAACCTTCTTGTGGTGGTTTGTGGTACAATTTGCATTAGCTCTGTCTCTTCCTTGCCAACACAGGGCACCCACCAATGCTAGTAAGCATGACTTTGGGTATTTAGAGAATATAACCAAAACAAAGAAGACAACTAGACCCAAATAAAATCACCAAAATTATCATCATAGAGAATCTGTTACCCAGTTCACCCCCTGGCCCTTTGGACCAGGCGAATTTCGAACCAGTCCTTGGTCCTGGTCTCGGTTCGCCTGTGGGTTCCACCTGGGTTCGAACCTAGGCAGACTGGTTCCTCCAGGCTGAACCTAGGTCAAATCATCATCGAGAATGTTATTAGTGCAGCTGATCCCATTGGCTTTGGCACTGTTTGTGAATCAACTAATGCCTTTGATGAAGAAGAAGATGAAGATTTAGAAAATCCATTAGATGATTGAAACTTAGTATAAAGTTCCAATTGTTAAAGCTTAAAAGTAAAACAATGATACTTGAACTCAATATTATTGTAATATTTTGATGTTGATAATAGAGATGATGCTATGATTACAAGTTTATAGTGTTTTTGTTGTTTTTATGATACTATGTACCATTTTAATCTTAATTCATGCTTCTAGGCTGCATATATATATATATATATAATTTTTACATGTTTTTGTACTGACAAACCCAAATGAACCCAAACCCCATTTCAAAATTTTGCTGTACCGGCGAACCGGTTGTTCGAACCCAAACTTGAACCGAACCCGAACCGGCAACTTAGTAGAGAATGATAGCAATTGGAAGAAATTGAACATGAAAATGTCCCACGCACAAACTTTTTATGCAAAACCATTCCTCAAACCAATGTCACTTCCACACAAACTTACATGAGTACATCTGTGTCTACTCCCATTATATCCAATATAATTGCTTCCAATATATTTAGGTCAACTTTATACTAATCCAACTATAAGTTTGACATGTAGTTACTCTTTGTTTTCACAAATACCAGACTTGCCCAACTAGATGCTGCATAAGAAGTCATGCAACTCGTTGACTGATTTGCCCAACTCCAAGCCACAACTGTCAATCAAATGATCCCAAGGTTGCACTGTGTCATGACCTTGTCCACTGAAGAAGCAAATAGATTTAAGATGAAGCAACATAACAGAAGATGAAGATCGATTCTTATTAATATAAGAGTAACTCGAGCTTGATATTGCCGTGTCAACACACAAATGAATAGTAGCAGCAAGTAAAGCACGGATTTGGATAAATCGATAAACTCAGGTAATAGAGATTGAATAATAAAGAAAGATCGATACAAGGAATTGCTAGCAATTCATAAGGCTTAACTAATATTAAAAAATTATCAACTAAATGAAGACCGGTTTAGGTCAAACTAAAGGGGTGCGATCTAATTTAATTAACTTGTGTTGGTTATGAAAAGTTACAATCTGGAAAGACACCTCTCTCTAGAGACAACCCCTCCTATCAGACAATGACACATATACGGGTGGACAAACATTTCTCAAAGGCATCATCGGCAGAGAAGAAAAGAAAGACACTAAGGACAGATTCTAATATTAATATCAGAATAGCGATATATTGGTAATGATCTGAGTACTATATAATAAGTGTACTGACTGTTCTTTATTTATATTTTGTATGCATTTCAGTGTTATGATATGATGTATACATACATATATATATTTGGGGACCAATGGTTTAATGTGAGATTTCTCTGATAATTCACAAGTGCTGTAATATAGAATCTATTGTATGAAATACTATGTATGATTTCTGCCTGACATAATTAGCCATGGTAAGGGAATGGGGAGGTTGCAAGTAGGAGAATGGCAATGAGGTCACCTTCTAAGTACCTCACCTCATGGTTGTGACTGGAGTGTCTCCATGGAACTGAAGGGGACAAATGGACTGCCTTTGGGCTTAGGAAGGATAGATTTTTGGGGCACCCTGCTGTGAATGACCCCTACAAACCTTAGTATTTAGTATTTACCATGGTAAATAAGTGTTCAATCATTTGAAGTCAAGCAAGGATTGGTAAAATGAAGGAAAACAGCAATGGGACCCCACACTAGGTAGCCCACCTCATATGTATGGCACAGGCCACATGTGGCCAAGGGGGATGGTATATCCGCTCTTTTGTTTGGGGTAGGATGTTATTGGGGCACCTCATCAAATCACCCTAACTTAGCACTTCTATGATTGGGTCACCTTAATAAACTAATGTCTTGATCATATTTGTTTAGTTATGAAATGTGATTATAAACCCTAACTGTGTTGCAGGGCTTCAATCAAAGCAAAAGGTATCTCTTAAACCTTAACTATTTGACAAAAAATGTGATTAGGGAAAAATTTGGATACTCATAATTTGGGGGACATTATAAGTGGCATCATAGCATCATTCCTACTAATTTGTGAGAGGTAGTTGATGCGAACTAGCCAAAGGGCTCAAAGAGCATTGGAAAGAGAGAAAAAGAATCTCATCGCTGCCATGAGTGATCAAATGAGCAATTAATTGAGTGCTTTCATGAAGCAAACAACCCAAACCACTCAAGCCCTCATGGATACTAACTCCAACCATTCCACAAATAATAATGGCTCTCCTAGAGTACCAAGTTCTCGGCCATCAAGACCCCCCTTCCTACCTAGGGAATATCTTAGGGAAGAATAAGAAACAAATGCCCTTCCTATGAAAACTATCAATGAGATTGTAGAAGTGTACTTTAGAATTGACCTTGAACTTAGGAAGGATATCTCTTTTAATGATTGTTGTGAGGACAAAATGAAAGCCATGCCTAATAAAAGAAAGGCACCACAAGATAGAGACTTAAAAGAAAGGGTGAGTAAAACAACCCTTCCAAACTTTGATAGATTAGGAAAATATATGGTCCGTTTATGGGTGCAAAAACCAAACACCTATCTCTCATTAAGCCCCATGACAGAAGAAAACACCATTAAATTTGTGGTGCTCCACTTAACCAGGACAACCCATGAGTGGTGGCACCATGGCCTTATCACCCAAGGTCACCAACAAATAAACACTTATGATGAGTTCACACAAAGGCTCATAAAAAGATTTGATCGTACACACCCACAATGGTACTTAAAAATTAAACCAACTTAAGCAAGAAGGGACAATGGAATAATTTTCCACTGAATTCAAAAGGTTGACGGTCATGGTACTAGAGATCTCTCAAGAAATGCTTACTTATTCATAGAAGGATTGAAAGAATCAATCAAAAGCATGGTGAGTGCCTTGGACCGAACAAACTTGGAGGAGGCAATCCAATTAGCATTGAAGTTTGATACATCCTCAACCAAAGATAGATCCAAACACTTTGCATCAAAAACACAGTCCAAACTCCTCCATAAAGAAGATAAATACTTTCGTGGAAAGGATGGGCGAAAAAGGGCCTTCCTACTTGAAAGTTACCAAGAAGGAGGAAAAGACTATGCTTTGATTGCAAAAAGAAATGGGAACCATGACACAAGTGTGGCCAAGAGGAAAGGCTATGCTTCAAGTGTAAAGACGTATGGAAGCCAAGGCACTTATGTAATCAAAGGGACAAAAAGATACGCTTCACACATGGAGAAAAACAAGAGATAGGCCATGTATGTAGAGAAAAAGGTTAGGCACACCAAATTGAACTAGTACCCCAAGAAGAGGAGGAGAACCCAAGTAAAAGAACAAACCATGAGGATGAAGATGAGGAAAGTGAAAATTTGGTATGTATCTCCAAAGCATCCAAGCAAAATCCCTTTAGAATCTGAAGTGTCATAAAAAGGAAAAAGGTAACAACTCTTGTGGATATTGGGGCAACCCACAACTTTATTGACAAAGGATTGGCCACAAGATTAGGTTTGGAAATTGAGGACTCCAAGGGCTTTCAAGTAACCCTGGCTAATGGGGCTACCACCTCATGCAAAAGGAGAATAACTCAACTCAACATCACCCTAGGAAAACACCCAGTCAACGAGAAGTTTTACATTGTAAACATAGGAGACACCGATGTGATCTTAGACACTCCATGGATATACTCCCTAGGCCGTTGCATATTTGACCTCCCAAGATTGGAATATGCTTTATACACAAAGGGAAGAAGGTAACTTTACATGGGCTATCCGATGGATCCTCAAGGGTAATGTCATCTAAAAGAATGGAAAGAACCCTTAACTGAGGGAAAGTAGAATGGGTCACCCAATGCTTGACCCTAGACAAGTCCTCAACTAAGGAAAAATCCATCCACATAGCCATACAACCTCTGGTGAGCAAACATAAGAAGGTTTTTGGTGACATTCCCCCAGGACTTCCCCCAAAAAGAGGGTTTGAACATTCTATTGAATTGGAGGAAGGAGCAAAGCCAGTAGTCACCACTCCCTACCATCATCCTCACAAATGCAAGGAGGAAATTGAAAAGACCATTAAAGAGATTAGAGATGGGACACTTAAAACCGAGTTCCAGTCCCTTTGCCTCATCGGTGGTTCTCTCAAAGGAGGATGGCACAATGAGGATGCGCATCAATTATAGAACATTAAATTAAAAAATAATAAAGAATATATATCCTATTCCTTGAATTGATGAACTTATTGACAAACGCCATGGAATAATCTACTTTTCAAAAATTGACTTAAGGTCAGAATACCACCAAATCAGATTAAGAGAAGAAGATATACCTAAGACAACTTTCAAATGCCACTATGGCCATTTCGAGTTCCTGGCCCTACCATTTGGGCTAACCAATGCACCAACCACTTTACAATCTTGAATGAACCATATTTTTAGGGGGTAACTAAGAAGGTTCTTAATGTTTTTCTTTGATGACATCCTAATCTACAGTAAAACTTGGGAGGAACATCTAAAACATGTTGATGAAGTACTTGGGATACTTGAGAAAATTCCTTCTATGCTAAATTATCCAAATGTGAGTTTTGTATGGAAGAAATATTGTACTTGGGGCACAAAATTAGTGCTCAAGGAGTAAAGGTAGATGAAGAAAATATAGAGGCAATTCGAAGCTGGGAAAACCCAAAGACTTTAACACACCTCAAAGAGTTCTTGGGACTATGCAACTATTACCGAAGATTTGTAATGGAGTTCTCAAAACTAATCGCCCCACTCACATACTTAATCAAGAAAGGAGCATTCACTTGGAATGAAGATGCACAAACAACTTTTGAAAGACTTAAGGAAGCGATCAACTCTTGCCCTGTATTAGCAGTACTAGATTTCTCTTCACCCTTTGAGTTATATTGTGATGCTTCAAGAGAAGGCATTAGGGCTGCACTAATGCAAAATAAACACCCCATAGCTTTTAAAAGTAGGAAACTCAAAGATATAGAAAGAACATACTCCATCTACGACAAGGAAATGTTAGCCATTATCCACGCACTTGCAAAATTTAGAGAGTACTTGATTTATGGGAAATTCATAGTGAAAACCGATCACAATACTTTGAGATTCTTCCTAAGCTAGAAAGAGCTAAATGATAGACAACATAAATGGATGAGTAAATTGCAAGCATACGACTTGGATATCGAATACATGAAGGGCAAGAACAACATTGTACCCGATGCCTTATTAGGAAAGCCCCACCTCGACTCTACGACAACAATATTCACGGATTGGAAAACATCTATACTCATTGAATATGCCAAGGACTCATTATCAAATGACATAATAGAGGGGAAGATACAAGATAACAAACATTAGGTTATGGATGACCTCATTCTTTATAAAGATTGGATATGCACTACACCTAGATCAAAAGTGAAGGAAGAAATCTTGAAGAACTACCACGATAAACCATCAGCTGGACACCAAGGGTATTACAAGACTTATAAATAAATCAGAGAAAGGTCTTCATAGAAAGTCCTTAAAGGTGATGTATTAAAGCATGTTAGGGAGTGCTTGGTGTGTCAAAAGAACAAAGAGCACACATACCCAATAGGAAGACTCCAACCATTGCCCATACCCAATTAGAAGTGGGAGAGCATATCTATGGATTTCATAATAGGGCTACCCAAGGTATAGGGGAAAGTTTGCATCTATGTGGTGGTTGACCACCTAACTAAATATGCACATTGTATGGCTATCCTAGTAGAATTTAGAGCCCTCCATGTAGCTAAAGTATACTTCAAAGAAATTCTCATGTTAAATGGGTTACCCCAAAACATTGTAAGCCATCAAGATAGTCATTTCCTTAGCTTATTTTGGGAAGAGTTATTCAAATTAGTTGGAACGAAGTTGAACCCAACACTAGTTATCACCTATAGAATGATGGAAAAACAAAAATAGTTAAAAAATAGTTGGAGGTGTATCTAAGGAATTATGTTAAAGTACAACAAAGTGCATGGATTAAGTGGCTTCATTTGGGAGAGTATTGTTATAATACCACTCATCATATGTCCATTGGGATGAGCCCTTTTCAAGCATTGCATGGGTACACAATAACATCATTTGGAGACTTGATCCACTCAAAAAGGTTGTGTCCCAAGATCTAAAGATTTTATACAACAAAATATAGACACTATGAGCACACTCAGCAGCAAAAATCTGCAAAAAATCGCGATTAATCTGGAGTCAAGGTCGGTCCCGATTTTTTCCCCCAAAAATCACCTAAAATCGGTCAGCACAACCAACGATTTTTAGGCTTGAAAAATCGCATTTAATCAGGAAAAAATGGCGATTTAATCGCGATTAATCATTTGCAGAAGTGGCATGAAAATTTGCTGCCAGGAAAATCTAAAAGGTGCCAAATGAAAGTCTGCTTTTTCTATTTAATCACGCTGCGCGACCTCTGAATGACATATCTGCAGTTGGGCTTGGGAGTTGATTGTGGGGTCGATTGTAGACCAGTGTTTGACAAGGATTAAATCAATGTAGAGTCGTTGTTTGCCGTGGGAGTTGTTGTTTCTGTTATATATATTTTTGTTTTTGTTTCTGTTATTATATTTTATTATGATATAAAAACGGCAGAGGTTAGCTGTGCATTATAACTTATTTTTGTCATATCTAATTATTGTAGTCATATCTAATTAAATATTAACAAGAATATATTATCTATTATCTAATATTATATTTTAGTCATATCTGTTATATATTATGGCTAATATATTAATCATAATATATAACAGATATGACTAAAATATATGTTATCATATTATCTAATTTTAACAGGAATATTTTTCATAATTATATATTAGTCATATTTGGCAAAATAAAATATTTGTTATATATTAACAAGAATATATTTTAGTCATATCTGTTATATTAGGCTTTAGCTATGCATTTAATATTAAATTTTTGTGTTTGTTATAAAGTTGAAAACTTAAAATATATCAGCTATGCATTTAATATTTTAGTCATACCTTGCAGCAGTCATCATCTATTATGTAAATACTCATCTGTTATGCAGTACAAACTTATACAATGAGTTACTTAACAGTTTTGTAGACATCATGTGGAGTCAGCTATGATCATTTATAATTGTATACTTCAACATTAGGATTGTGTCAATTATGATAAATTGTAAGTTTTGTAACTATAGGTAACAAAAAGAAGATAACATCAGTTACATTAAAGCCTTTTGCCTATAGGAGTTAGAGAAATGCATTAAGCCTCTACAAGATAATTGCGGGATAATAGAGGATTGTTAATTGGCCAATTTAAGCACTCATACTTATCTTGAAATGGGCCTGAGTTAGCACCCATAACATTTCAGGAAATCTACAACTCTATATTTTAATTTTGCCATAACTAGAGGTGTTTAATATCCTATTCTGTGTTTGATCTCTTCTTCAAACCTTTTAAGGATGTCCTATTATAAATAATAAAAATATTTTCTCTACAATCTACTAGTTGAACTCTATAATTTATTTGCTCTCAATATATCTATGATGTAGAAATGCCCCTTAATTAAAAAAAAATTTTACTGGTTTTTTCAAGATTTTACATTTTTTTGTAAATCCGATTTTTTCCTTATTTTTTTCCCGATTTTTTCAAAAAATCCTACTCCTCTAGTTTGCCGATTTTTTCCCAAAACAATTTATGCTACTATGCGTGACTAAAGGATAACCTCAACCAAGCGCAAAACTAGAAAAAGGTGTATGCTGATAACAAGAGAATTGAGTGAACCTTTTGATGAAGGGTACTCCCCTTTTTCAACCAAACACACACCACAACAGTGAAATAGATAGAAAATTGCAAGAACAGAACAATGATAAGAACATAAACACTTGCTTTCTATTATCTCTAATGAAGTGACATTACAATAATCAGAAAAGTAACATGCTACAACCACATGGGCATTTTCATTACAATAATCTGCAAGACATAGCCACAATCTACACTTCTAGAACTGAAACCTAAAATCCCCCTTCAGCCCAATATAAGTAGCACAATTAACCGCCTTAGAATATTCTAGAAAGTGAATTTTTCTCATTTTGGTGCCCAACGGTTCAATTTCCCGCCTTAAGTGATTTTACTCGCTATTCCTTTTGTATTGAAACTTGAGTCCTAAAGGCCAAACTTCCAAAAACAATAACTTGTGAACCGTTGAGTCAATTGGCTATTATGACCCCATTTCGTAAATACCACAAAGCGTTCTACACCTTAGGTTGGCAGAGCACTAGTGAATCAAAGTTTGACCCCTTTTCAGAGCCTCTAAGGCCTTCAAAACTGAGTTCAAAGTTTTTTGTACCACCCTGCCAAAACAAAAAATGCAATGTCTTCAAAACCGGACTTGATCTTGCCATGAAACTTTACCGGCAGGCTTATATATCCAAAATGAACCTCCAGGGAAGCAATTGGAACAATTTGTGCTCACATGAACAACTTACTAAAAATAGTAAACTTGCCAAAAATAGTAACCCTATCCAAAGATAGCTCTTATTGAAAACTAGACAACATTTTTGGGCGATGCAAGATTGCTCTTATACCCTGGATGCTCCTGCATCAGACACCTGAGGTAATTTGAGAAGTGACCTTGTCACATCTCAGGTGTTTAGAGGAAAACCAAGGCGGTCAACTTTATCCTTTGATAGCCATGATGAATCTTTGACTGGTCGTCTCTTCCATTTGACCAAGTACTCTTCATATTTCCTGTTTCTTGTACTTCTACCCACACCACTATCCTAGATATTCTCTATCTCTTCTGTAGTTGAAGTAGGTGCTGGATAATTCCACTATGCTTCTGCTATTTCATCTTCCATGCTGCCTTCACAATACTCTGTCAAATCTGAAATATTAAACAGGTGAAATATTGAGTTCACGGGGCAACTCTACTTCATAAGCATTTCCTGAATAATGCTTCTAAAGGAATTTTGCATGGTCCAAATTTCTTCATCTTCAACTTATTGTATGTTCCCAATGGAAATCTCTCCTTTCTCAAATAAACCATAACTTCATCTCCAATTCCTTATATCTCCTTTTTTGATCTGCCTTAGCCTTGTACTGATATTCATTTTATTAATATGCTTCCTCACCTCTTCATGCAAATTCTTCAAGTGTTCTCCAAAGTCTTCAGCTTCAGCACTACTCTTTTCTCCATTGTCCAACATCCTTAATTCTTAAGCATTTCTAGGACTACTTCCATATACAATCTGGAATGGTGATTTACTAGTGCTCCTATTGACAAAATTATTGTATGCGAATTTTTCTTGAGGTAAAATCAAATCCCACCCTTTCGGTTGATCTCCTACTAAGCATTTCAACAAATTTCCCAAACTCCTATTCACCACTTCTGTCCATCCATCAGTCTATGGATGGTGTGCTGAGCTAAACTTCAAATCTGTCTTTAGCTTCTTCCACAATATCCTCCAAAAGTACCCAACAAACTTAGTGTCTCGACCTGAAACTATGCTTTTTGGTAGACCATATAGTCTAACCACTTCTCTGAAAAACAATTCTTCCACATGAACAACATCATTAGTCTTCCTGCAAGGAATGAAATGTGCCATCTTCGAGAACCTGTCCACCACCACAAAAATGGAATCATGTAAGAACCCCTTGTGGCTCTAACTTTGACAAACACTGAACTGTGGTTTATTGTAGGCAAGCTCTGATACCAATGTAAGAACCCCAATGGTTCTAACTCTCTGAAACCACTAGTCTCTTCCGTTCACCGTTGATTTTGTTGATGTTTGAATGTTTTGTGTTTTTGTAATATTCTGATTTTTTGTAGTTTTTGGAGAATTCTTTGACATTAAACAAATAGTTATTCTTATACAA
>MU224448.1:1641912-1657231 GCA_018584345.1 Thuja plicata
AAACTTTGACCACTGAAGAAGATGCATCCCTCAAAGGACCCTCTATCCAATCTCATTAGCCTACGAAGGTCGAAATAATAGGCTAATCATCCACAATCCATGTCTGCTAAAAAGGGGACATTACAAATCATGTCCTCTATGAGTCTTTGGTAAACCAAGAACTAAGTCCATACTAATATCCTCTCATGGCCTCTCTGGTAGAGGTAATGACCGATATAACCCTGTATTCTGCCTGGTTCCTTTTGCCATTTGACATATTTTACAACTCTGCACTAACTTCTTAACATCTTGCTGCAATTGTGGCAAACAATAATGCTCACTAACCAGAACAATATTTTTATCTCGACCAAAGTGTCCAACCAATCATCCACTATGCTTCTCTTTGATTAGGTTCTCCCTCATGGAACTCTTTGGAATGCACAACTGACTCCCTTTGAATAACATTCCATCTTGGATTATAAAATCCAACTATCTAGTCTTGTCTAGAGTAACAGGTTGTATGCAAGCTCTTCATGCCTTGCCAAAATTAGGATCCTCAGGATATAAACTCTTGAGTTCATTGAACCCAACAACTTCGATGTGCATCTCTATCAACAAATTCTTCCTCTTGCTCAGAGCATCTCCAACCCTATTAGACTTCCACTCTTGTGCTTCAAAACAAAAGTGTAACTCTACAAAAACAACCCATTTTAAATGCCTTTACTTCAACTTTCCTTGGCTATTCAAATACTGCAAAGCTTGATGATAGTAAACAAAATAAATTCTTTAGGCAAAAGATAATGTCTCCAATTCCTCAATGCCTGAACTATAGCATAAAACTCCTGATCATAAACATAATATTTTCTTTTGGCATCATTCAAGTTCTCACTAAAATAAGCAATGGGTTTACCTCCCTGGCTCAAAACAGCTCCAATGGCATTGCCACTAGCATCACAGACTACTTGAAATACCTTATTAAAAGTTGGAAGTGCGAAAACAGGCTGCTCTGTAACTTTTCTCTTCAACAAATCAAAACTCTTTGCTGCTCCTGCAGTCCACTTAAACTATTTTCTATATCCTCTCATGGTTTCAGTTAAGGGTCCACAAATACTACTGAAATTCTTGATAAGCTTTTTGCAAAAGCTAGCGAAACCATGAAAAGATCTTACGTCAGTAGAACTCCTTGGAGCAGGCCATTCAAGGACAACCTTCACTTTCTCTGGGTCCATTTTAAGACCATCTGCTGAGACAACAAATCCCAAGTACACTAACTCCTTCACAAAACTGCACTTCTTCAGGTTAATCAACAACTTCTCTTCCTGTAACTTCTCAAAGACCCTACAAATATGCATTATATGCTCTTCCAATGTCTTATTGAAGATCAAAATATCATCCAAGTAAACAATAATAAACTCACTTAGAAATTCTTTCAATACCTTGTTCATGAGCCGCATGAATGTGCTCAGTGCATTGGTTAGCCCAAAACGCATGAATAACCACTTATACAAGCCCTCTTTTGTCTTGAAGGCTATCTTCCATTCATCTCCTCTAATCCGGATTTGGTGATATCCACTCTTCAGATCTATCTTTGTGAAGTACTCAGTTGCACTCAAGCAATCCATAATGTCATCCATCCTTGGCAAAGGAAATCTATACTTGATAGTAATCTTATTGATAGCCCGAGAATCTGTACACATCCTCCATTCTTCATTTTTCTTTGGTTCTAGTACTACTGGTACAACAGATGGGCTCAAAGACTCTCAAATCAACCCCTTCTGCAACAACTCTTGCACTTGTCTATTCAATTCTTCACTCTCTACTGGAGTCATTCTATGGGCTGCCTTATTCGACAAACTGGCTCCAGGAACCAAGTCCATTTGATGACTAATCTTTCTTATTGGTGGCAATCCATCAGGTACATTATGAGATACAATATCTTGAAACTCATCCAACAAATCTGGAACTTCCATAGGTACATCTTCTGCTTCCTTTTATCAACTTTTGGAATTAAAGGAGACCACATATGCTCATGCTTTATGCCTTCTAGGAACTTCTTTCCATCAACTAAACATATTCTAGCATTACTACATACCTTTTTGTCTGTTTCCTTCAATGGCTTCAGCTTGTGTCGGATTGCATCCTTTGTCAAAGAATAGGTATTTGCATACCCATCATGTACTGCACAACGATCAAATTCCCATGGTCTCCCTAACAATAGATGACAAGCATCCATAGGCATAATATCACATAATACCTCATCATGATAGTTTCCAATTTTGAAGTTTACCAGACATTGTTCACTGACTGAAACCTTGTGATTCTTCTGCAGCCAAGCAATCTGATAGGGATTCAGATGCTTCATTCTCTCTAACTTCAATTTATCAACCATTTCCTCTGAAAAGGTTATCAATACTACCACTATCAACAATGGCATTGCATACCTTACCATTACACTTACACCTTGTGCGGAACAAATTCTTTCTTTTATCAGGTTCCTTCTCATCATTTATCAAGGCTCTTCTGGTAACAAGGACCTCTCCTCTTTCACCATCTTCAGAATGTGACTTGACATCTTCATCTACATGCGCAACTCGTGCATTACTGTCTGGTCTTCTTTTTGTTCTCCCTTGATGTTGCGGACACTCATAAGCTCTATGCCCTTCTTCTCCGCAATGGAAACACGTCCCACGAAAGCCTCCTCTTCCTGGTTCTTTCCCTCTTCCTCTCCCTCTCTGATCTCTGTTATTTTGATTGTGAGGGTTATAGAAATTGTTTCCCCTCTGATGCTGACTGCTACTAGAGTCACCATTCTTCTTTTGATCTTCATTTCGACCTCCATAAGACCGTCCACTAGGCTTTCCACCACGATCTCTTCCACTTTGCTTGCTCTCAAACTTCTTATTCAGTTTTTCTTCTACCTTCAAAGAAAATTGATATGCATCTTCAATGGTAGACATTCTTACCATGATCAACTCTTCTTGAATACTTGGCCTTAACCCATTTATGTAATAGAAAACCTTCTCCTTGTTAGCGTCAGAATGACCCGTTCTGATAAGGACTCGATAGAACTCTTCTATATATTCCTGGACAGATCTTCCTGCTTTTTTCAACCCTTACATTTTCTTCAGCAAATTAAGCTCATAGTCAGCAAGAATGAATTGTCTCTTCAATTTTTCCACCATTCGATCCCATCTTATTATCTTCTCCTTCCCTCTTCTATTTCTCTCCAACTGAATCTCTTTCCACCAAATTTTAGCATGACCTTTCAGCTTGGCCTTGGCGAATTTGACCCTCTCAGAATCTTCTATTTCCTCAAACTCAAAGTACTCCATATCATTGATCCAATCAATCAACTCTTTTGGATTAAGATTTCTACAAAATGTAGAAACTTCAATCTATGGTCTCTTTCCAATCTTGGAAGTGGCCCTAAAAACCCTAGCTTTGTCAGGATCCCTGACCGTTTCTTTCTCTTCTTCAAACTCTCCTTTAGATTCATCCTCACTTGCATCTCTTGTCCTAATATCAGCTCCTCTATGCAATTCCTCTTGCAATGCTTACACTTGCCTCTGGAGGGCTCTAATACCCTCTTCTGTCACACCCACAACTCTTCCACGATGGTTCCTTTGGGGAGGCATTTTCCACACTTATCTCTCGGACCCACAACCACAATCCTAGTGCAAACTACCTCATGTTCGGCGATCTGTCTACACACTCAGGAACTTTTGTTGCGATACCACTTGATGAAGGGCACTCCCCTTTTTTTAACCAAACACACAACACAATAGGGAAATAGACAGAAAATTGCAAGAACAGAACAATGGCAAGACCAAAAACACTTGCTTTCTATTATCTCTAATGAAATGGCATTACAATAGTCAGAAAAGTAACATGCTACAACCACAAGGCATTTTCATTACAATAATCTGCAAGACAAAGCCACAATCTACACTTCTGGAACTGAACCCTAAAATCCTCCTTTAGCCCAATATAAGTAGCACAATTAAACATCTTAGAATATTCTAGAAAGTGAAATTTTTCTCATTTTGGCGCCCAACGGTTCAATTTCCCGCCTTAAGTGATTTTTCTCACTATTCCTTTTGTATTGAAACTTGAGTCCTGAAGGCCCAACTTCCAGAAACCATAACTTGTGAACCATTGAGTCGATTGGCTATTATGACCCCATTTCAGAAATGCGACGAAGCGGTCTACACCATAGACTCGCGTAACATCGGTTGATCTAAGTTTGACCCCTTTTCGGAGCCTCTAAGGCCTTCAAAACTGAGTTCAAAGTTTTTTGTACCACCCCGCCAATACAAAAATTGCAATATCTTCAAAACCGGACTTGATCTTGCCATGAAACTTTACCGACAGGCTTATATATCCAAAATGAGCCTCCAGGGAAGCAATTGGAATAATCTGTGCTCACATGAACAACTTACTAAAAATAGTAACCTTGTCCAAAGATAACCCTTATTGAAAACTAGACTATTTTTGGGTGATGCAAGATTGCTCTTACACTATGGATGCTCCTACATCACCTTTAAAGTTGGAGGTTTGGTCTTCTTGAGGTTGCAACCATACAATTACAAACAATCATCACTCAAAACAAGTGGAGTAGAAAAGCTTAAACACCGTTTCTATGGGCCATATAAGGTATTAAGAAAGATTGGAGAAGTAGCTTACATATTGGAACTACCACCAAGTAGCATAATCCACAACATATTTCATGTATCTTGCCTTCAAAAGGTATTGGGGCAACATATTATCCCATCTCGAAATTTCCACCACTTGATGAAGGGAAATTGATCTTAGAGCCATAAACTATACTTAATGTTTGAGAAAAGAGACTAAGGAACAAAACTATTGAGGAGTATCGTGTCAAATGGAAAGGTCTACCAATGGAAGATGCAACTTGGGAAGGAGCTGATACCTTCAATCACCCAATTTTAAGGTTGCTTGAGGGCAAGCGAATTTGGGAGGGTAAGATTGTCATGACCCCATCTACCGAAGAAGCAAATTAGCTAATAGATTTAAGATGAAGCAACAAAACGAAATATGAATATCGATTCTTATTAATCTAAGAGTAACTCGAGCCTATTATTGCTGTGTCAACACACAAATCAATAGTAGCAACAAGTAAAGCACTGATTTGGATAAATTGATAAACTTAGGGAATATAGATTAAATAATAAAGAAGGATTGATACAAGGAATTGCTAGCGATTCATAAGGCTTAACTCATTAAAATACGAACAACTAAATGAAAACCGGTTTAAGTCAAACTAAAGGGGTGCAATCTAATTTAATTAACTTGTGTTGGTTATGAAAAGTTACGATCTAGAAAGACACCTCTCTCTAGAGACATCCCCTCCTGTCAGGCAAAGATACATATACAAGTGAACAAAGATTTCTCAATGGCATCATTTTCTCAAAGGCATCATCGACAAAGAAGAAAATAAAGACACTAAGGACAGATTCTAATATTAATATTGGAATAATTGGTATGAATATTATATGATCTGAGTACTGTATAATAAGTGTATTGACTGTTCTTTATTTATATTTTGTATGCATTTCAGTGATACACACACACACACATATATATATATATATTTGTGGACAAGTGGTTTAATGTGCAATTTCTTTGATAATTCATAAGTGCTATAATATAGAATCTATTGTATGAAATATTATATATGATTTTTGCCTGACATAGTTAGCCATACTAAGGGAATGGGGAGGTCGCAGGTAGGAGAATGACGATGACGTCACCTTCTAAGTACCTCACCTCATGATTTTGATCAGAGTGTCTCCATGTGGCCAAAGGGGGACAGGTGGACTGCCTTTGGGCTTAGGAAGGATAGATTTTCAGGGCACCCTACCTTGAATAACCCCTACAGACCTGATCATGGTAAATAGGTGCTCAATCATTTGAAGTGAAGCAAAGAGTGGTATAATGAAGGAAAACGACGATGAGACCCCACACTAGGTAGCCCACCTCATATATGGCATAAGCCACATGAGGCCAAGGGGGATGGTATATCTGCTCCTTTTGGCAGAGATCAGTGTCTTTTCTCCGTTAGAGCTCGACATATGTTCAGGTTTGGCCTTCGTTGGACTCAGTTTGGCTCACTTACTATTTATAATAAGTGACTATTTCAGGAAAGTCAGAGTTACTATTTATAGTAGGACACCTGTACAGGCTTTGATTGCAATGCAAAGTTGGTTTGGTCAGATAATGAGGGATTTACTATTTATAGTAAGTCAATGGTTGATAGAGAGGGACCCTTACTATTTTTAGTAAGGCAGTTAGGTGCATAGTGGTCACAATGGTTAACTCCAAGGTTCAGACGGAATTTAGAAATAATGATTATTTGTGGAGCTATGTTATTTTAATTATTAATAAAGTGATTACTTTATTAATAATTATTTATATAGTTAAAAAGTCACTTTATATTCAATGGGGCCATGACCCTTCATTTAAGTGACTTAAAGTGCAATTAATGGATTACATTTTGGAGGCCAAATATTAAGTATTTTATAAAGTCAATGTGCACACAAGTCATATTATTTTAAATGATATTAAAGTGCATTTATAATCCATGAATATGAGTGCCCAAGTTTGAAGACTTATTATAAAATTTTATTAAAAACCTAAAGTGGATTTAAATGCTATTAGGGAGATGGGGGTTATAAAGTACATCAAAAAGCAAATCAACCTCGTTATTGATGTTCATTTGTCTTTGAAAATTTGGTGTCTTTGGAGTTTGTGCAATTGAAACAAGGGTTTCAGCTGTACCAAGGCATTGGAGATTGTTCAATCTTTATTGTTTTTTTGCAGTTTTGAGGTTGTGAGAGATCAACCAAATTATTGCTTTGGAGGACTTCATACAGGAGTTCTATTTGTGCTTCAGTTGGAGAAATACATCAAGGGTTTGAAGGTTTTTGAAGGTTCATTAATTGCCGACCCAAATATTCATCATTAGCTGCCATTTATACCAGATTTCAAGCGTCAAATTGCAGCTATAGTCCAACGTTTCACCCAGATTTCTAGGGAAGGGCTTTCTTTGCTAGGCGGCTACATACAGGAGCTTATTTGACATTTAATATTAGTCTGAATTTACTCCAGCAGTACCACGTGTTCACCCAGTAGCCTAGGCGTTGGAAATTGCTGGATCATTTGCTGCTGTCTCAGAATTCCTAAGTGCTGATAATCATTTCCAGATTTTGCCGAAGTCTTCTATATTACTTTCGGGTATGAACAGTGATGTTGGAAAGCCCATTTGATCATGTATTGAACATTTAATAATATTGCAGTCATTGTTTTGCCAGTCATTGTATTTAGATTGCAAATTCTATATATTATTCTTGCCTGGCAACTTCTTCATTTTTTGTATTAAAATTGCAAAACATCAAAAAACCAAGAAAAAACACAACGATTTGCAAGTTATTGAATTGGATAACCCGAGGGGTTATCACACCACCTTCCTCTAACAAATTCCAAGTGAGTACCTTACTAGAAAAAAACTGTCAATGTAAGACAAACCAAACACGAATTTGCCCATGTTCATTAAGGTAATCTGTAGCAAACAAATCTGCGCACAACATGGAGGAACGCAGTTTATTCAAAATCTTCCTAATGGATTTAGGCTCCAAACTCAATACAAGGTATGCTTATTTCATCTAAGACTTTAGATGAATCCTCTGAGAAGCTAAGTGGAAAAGCCATCTTACATGTAGATTCTAGCCCAAAATGAATTGCCTACTCATTAGAAACAAAGTCAAGCATGTTACTCATGGTGGATTCTTTGATCCACCTCTCTTTCTTATTGTGAAAGATGGGGATGTCCATGTGAAAAGAACTTCTCCTAGACATAGGTCTCGGTACTTGTGTAGATTTGTTTGTTATGCCACATGTTTTTCATTTTCATGAAACCTAAATTATCTATTAGTATTGTGGCTTTGGAAGAGAAGATTATATCCTCCTTGACTCAATCTTTTCCATAAGTTAAAAGCTAACAAATATCGTCCTGTTCTACTAAGTGGAGTAACCACACTCAATAGTGATTTGCTACAAGTGAAGCTCAATGTTCTTGCTTATTTACAATATTTTACAAGTATATTATGTGACCTATTTTTTCATTATCCAGGGATGCAGTGGGTTAACATACACATATGCTGTTTATAGTGAGCATATCAAGGAGAAGTTTCACTACAGTCAGGAGCAGATTGACAATATTGGAGCTGCTAAGGACTTTGGAGCCTTTCTTGGCATTGTTTCTGGTTTATTTTACAATATATACCCACCATGGGTTACGGTGTATGTTGGGGCACTTATGCACTTTTTTGGCTATGGTCTGGTTAGTAATTTGAATTTTTTCACTCATTCTGGTATATCACTGAATTTCTATATATGGGCCATATGGTCTGGTGCATGTCTTATTATGGAAGATTTCACTATTTTAAATTGTCTTTTACTAAAAAATCTTTCTAACAGATATTGATGACAACAATTTTTTAAGAGTTGCCTGTCTGTAGGATTTTGTTTCTTGAGTTTTGATCTATTTTTGAGTTGTTATTCCTGTTAAATTGATTGTGAGATTAGATTTGTTTTATGTAGACATGGATGACAATGTCTCGGGATACTCCAACATCAATATGGATGGTAAGCATCTAATGTTCTTGTCCATTATGCAGGAGAATGACATGAGAATGTCTTCATTTCTTTGAGTATTTTAGGAGATTTTCTAAGTGCTAGCGCCATCTTCCCAGTCTTCTTATCTTCCTTTCATGTTTTCATAAGGAATAACTCCTGATCAACATTCTATCCCTTGTTCTTAAACAATGAAGTTTCATCAAGTCTTAATATTGATTTTAAGCTTATGTTGTGTATTCTGTAATTGTTTGTGTTAGCTTTTCTTGTATATGGCTTTGGGAAATGGTGGAGATGCTTGGGTAGACACAGCCTGCATGATGAGCAGGTTTAGTATCAAACATCAGCTTGATTTAACAAACGTGGATAATGTTTGTATTAGTCTCATCTTAGACTGATGAAACTTAAATTGTGATATATGCTTTGTTGTTGCTTTAAATAAATACCTGTATTGATCCTTATTTTTTTCCAGCTTGCAGAACTTTGAGGACCATCGGGGTACAGCAATGGGTATACTAAAGTCTCAACTTGGGTTGAGTGGTGCCATGTTTGTGACTGTAAGAATCATTTTGCTCTGAACTAGTTTTCATGAAAGACATTTAGGGAAGTGGCAAAGTATTGTGAAGTAAAAAATTCTCAAAAATGCTAAAGCCTAAAATAATATTAAACACTATTTAATGATTTCATGTATAACTTCATTGAGAATAGTTTTTGATTGATTTTTCTGAGCATTTTTACTGTGTCATTTCCAATTCTGCTTTGCACTGATTTTAGGCAAAAAATTATTTCCCTCAATGCTTGTCTACAGTTCATTCTTCCTGTTGATATATTCAAAAACATAACTTTAGCCATCACTTTGATCTGAGTTGTGATTAAGTTGATTCTCTTCCTTTGTCATATATATACAATTCAAACTTCTATTTTTCTTTGTTTCTTATCATTCTTGGGTGAACACAAGCCTTTTCTTTTAGACTTCATATTCACATATACTTATAGAAAGCATATTGAGGTTTGGTTCATACTTTGTTCTTTGAACTTTTCTTTGTTTCACTTGCAGGACCTGAATTAGACATTGACTTTGATTTCTGCAGGTTTATGAAGCTTTTTGGCAACCCGATGTGAACAAATTTATTTTTATGTTAACCCTCATACCAACTGTCCTTTTTCTCCTTTTGGGATTTTTCATCAGCCCTGTAGCACCAACTGAGAGGGACAAAGATAAAAGAGAGACCATGCTGCGTTTCAAGATTATATATGTAAGTTGAAATTTTAATTGCCAGTGATTGAAGAAAGAAAAAAAGCAACATACTTGAAGAGCAATTTCAAACTTCTGTCAGGAGATTCTCACCTGTTTTATTTACTGTTCAACAGGGCATGATTGTGCTCCTGGGTATTTACCTTGCACTGTCAATGCTTATTCAGGTATTACTTTTCATCTGGCATCAAGTTTCTTATGGAAGGAAGCTGTTTTTAAAAATCAGATATTGGAATTAAAATGAATTTAAGAATGATGATAATACTTTATAACTTATAAGTAATAAATATTTTAACAATTTACCAAAGCGAGTAGTGATAGCACAATGTTTGTTAATAGAAACATTTTGGTCTACACATGCTCCTTTGCTTTGATTTTTCTTGATGGCTTTAGAATTTGATAACATTCTCCACTTTTTCATGCCTTTATGATTTCTTTAGTTATTTTCCATTATTTAAAGGAAGTCATATGTCCTCAATTTAACATAATTGATGCCTATCTCAATGTTATTTGGATGCGACTTTTTCAACAGGGAAAATGCTATTTTGGCATCAGGATCCTGTGGGATTTATGAGTTTTATGTTAGTTGGGTCAATGCTTTGAAGTGTCATTAAAGGATTATGGTGAACATGGCAATAACTTCTAGTCATAATAGCACAATCAAAAAACATAGGTGGTCACATAGGCTCATGTGAAAAACAAGCTTTAGATTAGATGCAAGAGAAGTACATTACTGAAGTTATGGCCACTGGGATTACCACAGTCTTCGTTGATATGAAAAAATGCTATGGCCCAAAATAAACATAGTGCAACAAAACATTAGAATAATAAACTCATGAAAACAACCTTAGTTCAACTAAAAGAAAGACATGAAGCTAAATTAGACAAGTCGAGTGGTCTTCGGAGAATCTAAAAGATTTTATCAGGTCGACCATAAAATATGGTCCATATGGTCAACCCCTGAGATATTTGTGTAATGTTGTAGATATAATCTGACTTTATGTCTGCATTGCTATATGAGTTAACGATTAAATGTTGGTTGGATATATTTATGCTGGACATATGTTTCAAAAATGTAATGTCCCCATTTTGAGCGATCTTTGGAGTTAGTGGATTTAGCCTATCATTGGGTCCTTGTAGGCTAATACTCGTGATTAGAGGACCCTATTGTGGGTTGTGGCCCCATTTTGAGAGACTTACTATTTATAGTAAGTCAACAGTTGGTTCCACGGAGCTCAGATGATTTAGAGGAGTTATATGATGCTCTCAGATTTTATTTCCGACTTCCGGTTTGGGCTCCAAGATTCTTGGAGGGAGCGTCTATTTTTAGTAAGTCACCCCATCAGGTTCATTCATCATATTTCATCATCAGGATCATTCATGTGCTGTCAGATTTTTATTTTGATGCTTCCTCAACTGTTTTCGCAAGACGGGTGAATTATGATTATTATTTAATTAAATCGGCTAAGGTTGCTATTTTTATTGGGATTGTATTTTGAGCATCTTAGTGTTATAGCTCGTTGGAACCAGGTTGAGAAGTTTTAAATCCCGAGCTCATAAAACAAGGACCTTACGTGTCAGAATATTGTTATTTTAATGAAAGGGTCTCTTTTCATCATTAAAGTGGAAAGAAATATAATAGTTTATTATATTTCAAATCTGCACATAAAGCAGTCTTTATGTAAGTGATTAAGAAGCTAGGGTTCAATTTCTTGTGGAGAGATTATAAAAGACATGGAGAAGAAATCAAATGGATTATTGATTATGCTATTCATTCATTCTTGTTTTGGGTTCGATTTTGTGAAGGCTTGGAGTTAAGGGTTTGACTATATTCTACAGCAAGAAATGGTAAATTTCTTGATTGTCTCATGCACTTTGAATCAGATTAAATGTTGATGAATTGTGGTCACGCGGCTAGCACAGAGAAGCTGGTCACATTTTGTGATTGATTGGGAAGTGGTGACATTCAGACTTTAGCGTGGGAAAGAGCTGCCATCTTCTCCACTTATATGCTGCGGTTAGTTTGCTGGAGATCAGCCGTCATTCATTTATAAGAGTTGCGGCCAGAATTAATAAATGATGGAGTTAAATTACAGGTTCTTTTTATGATTAATTTACCTTCCGAGGTTACGTTTTTATGTTTCATGTGATAGATAATAAAATTGAAGTGAATTTCAGACTTTCGAATGGTATTGTAAAGTAATATAGGTGTTTGAATTAATTATGTATTATAATGCATTTCAACGATCTTGGAGAGAATACAAAAAATCATATATATATTTTATTGAAAATTGGAAGAGAATCAATTTCCAGAATTTTAGAGTTCTTCGTAGTCAAAATTGGGAAAGAGCCAGGTAGGCTCTTTACAAAAAATCTTTCCATCTGTCTGTTTCTTAATCACACATGTAAACCAATGATGATTGTTAGGCTTCCATATCTTCTCAAAATGTTCTTGGGCATATCAGAACTGTAATTATTAGAGAAATGAGACATATCAGAACTGTAATAAGTGTTAGATAATTGTCATTCATGTCAAAGCTTGATACATGCAAAAAAATATAGGAAACTGCTGCTAGAAATAATATGCTGCTGCTAGAAATAATATGCTGTTGTGCTAGAAAGAATTCGCCTAATATTAAAAGAAGGTAAGCATAGCCAAGAAACGAAAGGAAAGTAAATCACATAATGCTGGCAATCACTTTTAGAAGTAAACAAGAAAAAAATGTTTGAGGATATGATAGGATAAACCACATCCGATTATGCTATAAAAAGAAAGATTGAATGTGTCGTAAAAAGAAAGATTTAATGTGACAAAAAAAAAGATTTAATGTGTCATAAAAAGAAAGATTTAATGTCACACAATAAGAAATATAATAATATTTTATGCAGATTTAAAAGCAGTTTTGATAAGGTTTCATGATCAGATTTGGGCGCTCAAGATATTTTAGAAATCTTCTATTTCGAGAATCCAAACAGCAGCACCATTTTTAATAGTTTTTTATCCTTGAAGAGTTTTATGGATATTTAAGAAATAAAAAAGGAAAGTGCAATTTAAGAAGATTTTTTAATGATTAAGGAAAGTGCAATTTAAGAAGATGATTTTTTAGTGTTTTAAGAAAAGTGCAGTTTAAGAAGATGATTTTTTAGCATTTTAAGGAAAGTGCCTTTTAAGATGTTTTTTTAGTCAGTTAAATCAGAGATAAAGTGTGATGATACAAAAAAAGAGAAGGTACACATTTATGTTTTTTGAGCAGAATACAAAGAAGTTTTTTGGAGCAGAGTACAAAGAATATTTTTCAAGTAGAGTTTATTGGAGGTCGGTGCCTCACACTGAGTTGGTGCTTCTAGTGAGTTGGAGCTCAAGTTTGTAAGATCGGCGTCTTTTGTGGGTTGTTGCCCACAGTTCGTAAGAAGTTAATAAAAGCAATATTTTTCTGTGGTTTTTCCCTTAGGGGTTTTCCACCTAATTTCTGTGTTCTTGTTTGCTTGATGCTTTTGAAGTTATATTTGCAGATTTGAAATAAATGTCAAAATTTGTCCTAATACTAATTCACCCCTCCTCTCCGTATTAGTGTGCTCTTCAATTGGTATCAAAGCACGGTTCCTTCACAAAAAGAGCCTTACAAGCTTGAAGGTAGATCTTGAGAAGCACATGATGGTTGGTAATGAAGGACATGGTTTTTCCACTAATCGGGCTCCTTTATTTGATGGAACAAACTATGCTTTGTGGAGCATAATGATGGAGATGTATTTAAGGGCACTTCAATTTGATATTTGGCAATTAGTGATTGATGGTTACACAACTCGGACAACCGCTCCTATTGATGCTTTTGGTAAAAAGGCTAGTGAATGTAACGCTAACGCCAAGAATGTCATTCTTTGTGGGCTGTCCGAATTTGAATTTGTTAAAGTAATGCATTGTAATTTTGCAAAAGGGATGTGGGAAAAATTGAAAAACATTTAAAGAGGAGATAGAAAAGTTTAGAATGCAAAGCTTCAAACTTAATAAGCACAGTTTGAGAGCCTCAATGGAAGAAGAAACTTTTGCTCAATACCTACTTCATGTGGATGAGGTATCCAACACTATTAGAGGCCTTGGTGTAGAGATTGAAGAATCAAAAGTTATTGAAAAAATTATAAGGTCACTACCCTTGCAATTTGATGCAAAGGTTTCAGCCATAGAAGAGATGCAAGATCTTAGCAGTCCAACTAAAGATGTGTTGCATGGCATCTTAACTGCATATGAGATGAGAACCACTGGTCAAATATCCAAAAGGGAGGCTGCATTCAATGTTTCATGAAAAAGAAAAAATGAAGAAACATGAATCAAGTGATAGTGATTTAGGTAATGAAGAAGCTCTCTTCATGAGAAAATGAAGAAAGGTTTGGGAAAGTACAAAGGGAAGTTACCCTTCAAGTGTTTCAGCTGTGGAAAGGTGGGACATTTTGCATCCAAATGTCCTTATGCAAAGAGAGAAGGTGGCAAGAGCTAAGAAAAACCAAAGTACAATAAAAAGGGTTTTCAAGAGATGAAGAGGAATGTTCGAAAATCTAAAGAGAGTCTTTAGTCTAAAGATTACATCAGCTCATTAGAAGACAATGATGGAGCTTCTTCTAGTGAATGAGAAGAAATACTTTTCATGGGTATAGAAGAAAACAATGATTAGAAGGAAGATTCTAGAAATAAGACCAATGAATGAGTAGATCTGGAAGAAGAGCTTTTCCTTGCCTATGATTAGATTGAAAAGATTAAGAAGAGAAATTCTAAATTGAAGGTGCAGCTTCAAGACAAGAAGGAATCATCAAATAAAATATCACATGCTTTTGAAGCTGAAAATGCGATTATAGAAATTTAGATTGAAGAAGCTAAAAAGATTGCAAAAGAAATGAGAAATCACTTGAAGTTAAAAGAAGAAAATTGCAAAAAATTAGAGTCTGAAATTGTTTCTTTGAGGAAGCAATTAGATAAAAGCTGTAGTACAAGCAAATATAAATTTAAAGAGTGAAAAGTGTTTTGAAATTTTGAGTGAGATCATCAATTACAAAAGCCTACTTTTGATGATAATGGTCTTAGATTTGTGGAAGGTTAAAGTTTTAAAGCACTTGGAACATTCAATAAATCAAATGAAGAAAAACAAACAAGCTATGCTGAAAGTTTTAAAAATGGTGGAAATAAATAAAAAGACAGCAGAAGACAAATACATATTCTAGAGTTAGAAATGAAGGCTTTAGAAAAGGAAAGCACAAATAACCAAGTTTAGTAATTTCTTTTATGGTTATTGTTTTTCATGCAGTCAATTTGGTCATGTTAAAGTATTGTTCGTTCGTGTTTAATAAACGACGAGACAATCATGATATGCATATAAATATAGATATATTTATATATATGTACTATATAATATAATTGAAAAGTAAGTAAATAATATGCATATA
>MU224448.1:1692720-1707060 GCA_018584345.1 Thuja plicata
TATGTCTATTGGTATGTCACCATTTAAGGCATTATATGGGTATGATGCTTTATCCTTTGTTGATCTTGCTTTTGACACCAGTAATGTGCCTAAGTCACGGGATTGGCTTCAGGAATGTCAAGATATCTTAAAAACCCTCAAAGACAATTTATACTATGCTCAAAACAGGCAAAAACTCTACGCAGATAAGAAAAGGGTGGAGCAGAGTTTTGAGGTGGGTGATTTAGTGTACCTTCGATTATAGCCGTATCGATAGTCATCTCTCAAACATAGTGGAGCGGAGAAATTAAAACCTCGGTTTTATGGGCCTTATGCGATTGTGGGCAAAATTGGACAAGTTGCTTATGAGTTGGCTTTACCGGCAGGTAATCGGATCCACAATGTGTTCCACGTCTCTTGTCTCAAGAGGGCATTAGGTCAACAGGTCACAGTTTCCGAGACTTTACCACCATTGGACGAGGAAGGGAAACTTGCAATGATTCCTGAGCGGATTATTGACACGCAGGACCGGCACTTACGTCACCGTACCATTCGGGAATATTTGATCAAATGGAAGGACTTGTCCTTGGATGATGCTACCTGGGAAAATGAGCAGATTCTATGTCATCCAGATTTACAGTTGCTTGTGGGCAAGCAACACGAGGCAGGGGAGATTTGTCATGTCCCCAAATAGTCATTAATTTACTATTTAAAATATAAGGGAATTTAATTATTTAATATTAATGCAGAAATTAATTAATATTAAATAATTTATATTTCAATTTTTAATATGATTTGTTAGTAATAAGTTCCTTTCGGAACAGTTCCCTTACAGGATACAGCCACCTTGGTTGTAAATAAAAGAAGAGTGATCTCACGTTTGAAGGGATGCTTGGATTGAAGACATAAATTGTTCTTGGAGTGAAGATGAAATTCACATTCCTTTCGTCAGATTGTAAGTCTGGCCTAGTGGAATTTTGTAGATGGGAATTTAAGGAAGCCTGGAAGGATAGACGTTCCCAGTTTGTAAACTGTGCAACGTAAGGAGAGCAGATTGACACCACGTGGTAAGAAGAACTGGTGGAATGATTGATCTCACAACCTTCTTCGTAAAAGACACTAGGACAGAAGTATACAGCGAGTCTTCTTGGCAAGGTAGTTGTCGCATCTGACTTGTCGTTAATGATTTGGCACAAAAGGCATATCTCATCGTTTGGCTGCTAGCGGGAGTATGTTCTGTAAACGCTCACGCGAGTTGATTGTAGACAGACGTAAGAAGGAATGATTGGCCACTGCCGATATGTATCGAGCCCCGTGGATTACACCGACTTCATTCCACAAGTAGCACAGCGTCAACTCTGTGGCTGGATTCTACGGACTAATACACTAGCGTGACAACTGACAAGGGCTTGCGGAGTGTCAACTGTTCGAACGTATATTCATTTCACAGGTGCCAGTAACTATCTCTATTCCAACATTACACGTATTAAAAGATAGTGTAATCTGCAATTGTGAATGTGTAATGAATAATTAATAGTCTGTCAATGAATTTCGATGAATGTATTCCTTAACTTCCTGTGGAAGAATTCTCACATCTATTTACCGTTTGAGTATAAGTTACCATACATAATTAATTGATCAATGAGAACAGCGAGTTGCGTTGTGAATACTGCTTCAATAATTGGGAATCTTACAGTGGGCAAACCGTAGCATTTCAAAACACCATGATTGGTATAATTAAACAGTTCACAGGGGGGGTTGAAGTAAACTGACAAATTTCTGGAATGTATTGCTTGGTATGGTCTATTTAAGTTCAGTTCAGAGTTATTTCGGTACAGTTGTAGACTGTCACCAAAGAATTGTTAGGATTTGGGATAACTCCAGAAGGGAATTTTACACTGATTTTGTACATTAGACCTTGGAGGGCGTAAAGAAGTCACAAGAAACATGCGATGGATGACTACAAAGAGATAGGAAGGCTAAGTGTTTGACTACTCAAGCAAGGCGGCACTTATAAGTGAACCATTCAGATTTTTGTGGACATGGTGAGAGGTATGTTTGTATGCATCATGAGGTTCACGAGTTTGCTCTTTTATAAAGTCCTTTGAAGGCTCAAATCATAGAGGAAGAGGGGATAGTTGAGCACACACTTGGTGGATCAGCCGCTTGGCAGTTTATCCATACATGTTGAGGGAGACATAAGTGATTCACATGCGGTTGGCTCCTTGGCCTTTCTTGGAGAGTTTGAGGAGCTATCTTTACATAATTCATCACACCTTGATGGGAATAATTGGGCGAAGAAATAATACTGATAGATTATATAAGACCCATCACTCTTCATAAGGTTGACAGAGAGATAATATTCACTGTTTTATTGCTTGAAGCCGAACTCATCAATATTGGCTGCTATGCTCAACTATCCACAGATAATATAAGTCAAGGGAAAATATTTATTCGATCGAGGCCTCGATATTTTAATTGTGGCACCTTGAAGAAGATTACCATGGGCCCATAACCATTTGTTCAAAGATAATAAATAGCAGATACATTCCTTTATTTGATCACATTCAACAATGTGGCAGCTTGAACAGAAACAAAATATCTCATTCGAGACTAAAGGTAACAGGATAATGTCATATGATTTCCAGAAACAACAAGAATTGCTTACTTGGCCATTCATAGGGTGAATTGCATTTTACTGCTGCTGTGGACTCGAAGAGTCTGATTCATATTGTGCGAAGGCACCATATGAAGTGAGCAATACAGTTATCTCAGTTCACTATCCATTCCCCTGAATTGGAATAGAGATAACACCTCAACTCAGAATTGGAGCCAGTCTCTGTTTTTGCTTTGGAGTGTCAGTGATCACTAGCATCGTTGGAATTGTGTAACCAAACGATCTGCATTAAGAGTTTGAGTACATCCTGCCTTCCAAGATCTCTGTTAATGTCTAGCACCTTCAAATGCAGACATTAACCATTCATCGATTTCATCTTCTAGGCTGCCACTAGAAGAGGTGCAACATTTTCCCACGTATTATGTGTATCTTCTGAGGGTGTAATTACAGCTACATTGAAATTGAATTCAAGCCGAGTGCTCAAAATTTTGTTATTTAGTTACATATGGTTTGCAAGCACTATTGGTATTGTTGTTAGAAGAAGTCATTGCCATGTTTTTTCCATATCCCCAGTTGGGGATATTACAGATTCGCACACTCTCACTTCTTGGACTGTAATAGCTTGTCTTTCCAATGAACTCAGATACAGTGAATTTATACAGTTAATAAATCTGCTAACACACCCAAATCTGCTGTGCATACATAGAAAACATTCAAAGCACTGTTACTACTTCCTTACATCCTCAATTACAAATTTTAAGCATTCACATTACAAACAAAACAAAACTGTTGATCTTTATTTCCATATCAAACATACATACTATACTGGCCTGTGATATGCAACTATAGCAAACAATGTTGGACTTAGCATCAAGGGACCCGAAATTTGGTAAATAATGCTGTCAAGAGCCCAAAAAAGACTACTGCAAAATATATAAAGGAAGGAACAGTGTTTAGATTGCTGAAACCAAACTTAGAGCTGTTGTCAACTCTCTGAGAAGAGGTGGCCAGCAATAACATACCAAAATTGCACTTAATGAGGTACTTGTACTGCTAGGTTTTGTCTGTCCTAAACTTGGAAACTTAGGGTTTTGAAACCATAAAATTATTATGGTAAAATAATGAATGTGTTGTTAAACAGAGATAAAGAATGATCTATATATACAAGTGTACAAGAGAATGTTTCTATAACGAACAAAGAGAGAGAAATAGAAACATTCTGAAAAGAGAAATAGAAACAAAAGGAAGTTTCCATATTGAACAGAGAGAGAATATGGAAACATAGAAGAAGAGTGACCATTAAAATAGAAACAAATGTACTGAAGAGAGAGAAACATAAATAGAGAGATATTTAACTTTAATCCCCTCCCGTAATGGTCAATCTAACTTCAAAACAAAAGTCTGCAAGTGAATCCTCAATAGGTGTAAGGAGTCCATTCAAGCTCTTAATGATTTCCTTGGCATGCCTTAATACCCTGTATGCATCTTGAATCACCTGCACACCCTGTGACTCCAAATGACCGCACCAGTCATCAATAATCTTGGCCTTCCATTCAAGCTGCTCAGTGTACTTGTTTGGCTCTTCAGGGAGAGAGGAAGAGATGGGATCAATTCGTTGTGAGGAGTTGTTCATCTTCTCAATTGTTTCTAGAAGATGTGCATTTTCCTCCTTTAATCGGTTCTTCTTCTCCCACATTCTGTCGTTCCTTTGTGTAAGCAAAGCAACTGCATTTTGTGCATCTTGCTGACACGCCAACCATGTTTGTTTGCCAAGCTCAACTCTAGTGAACTTGTAGTCAACAACTTGTAGTTCTTTGGTTGGCTTATCAACAAGTGGTTTAGCAACCTCAACAATCTTGATTTCGTGCTCATCCACCATGACCTTAGAAACTGTTTTTGCTTTTTTGTTCTTTGGGGTCTTGGCTTTGTTGACTTGCCTGAAATCAAAATCTTCAGGTGGAATTTCCTGTTTCTTCCTCTTTTGAGTAATGGAACTCAACCACGAAGGTAAAGAGAAGGAAGAAGATGGTGATGTAGTAGCCATTGTAGTCATTATCTCCACTTGTGCAATAATTGTGACTATAGCAGGGGCTTTTGTCTAAATTGCTACTGGCGTTGGGCTACTCATTGCATCCTCAGCCATGAACTGCTCAAACTGTGTAGGTGTAGTGTCAAGCAATGTCATAGATGCATTTGACATGGAAGGAAATGTAGAATATGTGTCAAACACATTCTCCAAGCTGTCATATTGATCCTTTGATGTATATTTAGGAGCTACCAAGGAGATGGGCATAGCAGGTGTAACCATAGCAAGTTCCACAAGAAGAACATGCACTGTGGAGAATGAATCCATGTCTGTTTCCAATGGAGACTTAGGAGACTCATCTGATACTAGTGTAGAATTTGGAAGGGATGTCATCACTAATGTGTCCATGGAACGTGATATCTCAGGAACAAGTTCCTCATGCATCTCATCCTCACTAGATTCAACATGTATCCTCTCAGGTTCTACGACGTTAATCTCAGGAGCCTTGATTGTAGCCTTGCCTTCTTTGATGGTAAGCTTCGTGATAGCTGGATTTTCAGATGTAGAGGTTATATCCTTCCCTTTGCCCCTGATTTCTGACCTTCGGCCAATTGGACCAGCAAGATCAAAGCCTTTGCCTGGCTTAACATTTATGCACTTGAGACCCCTCCTCTTCAGCCAGATGTTTGTGTTAGCAAGGATGGACTGAAATCTGTCCCAGATAGACATGCTCTCCTTCATTGACCATGAAGGCGGCAGAATAGACAAGTTCTCCACATGATGTCTCTCATAGTCCGGATCAAGGATATTTTCGTCATCTTCAACTCTGTCAGGAATCTCTGCCAAGTTGAAGTCCACTATTTGCTTTACAATTAACCTGCAGTAGTCCAACTTTCTGATATCAACCTCTGTACGTAGATCAATCGAGAGGTCCTCAAGGCGATGTACATGCACAAACCGCCTCCTCATCTTATCATTCAAGCCTCTCTAATCAAAGAAACTCTTGGACATGAATTTCTTAAGAGTGATCTCTTGAAGCTCAAACTCCATATTTTTGGCCTTAGGCACTGTATCCAAAGAGTATCCTCCGATCCTGAGTGGATTACGTGAGGAAATCCCCACTCCTGGCTTGTGCAATGTCAATTGGTATGATTGTACCGCCATTAGCTGCCTTGGCAACTCCATCAAAATAATCTTGTCTGTGGGATAACGTGGCAAGTTATAGGGTTCACCTTGGAAGTAGCCAACTTTGAGGTACATGAAGTTAGGAAAGTGTAGAAAGAGGCAACCATACTCACAAACCTTGTTCCAAGCCTCATCAGACACACGCTTCTTAGGAAGCTCCTTGTCAAATAGACACATGTAATGCCCAAAGAAGGCATCCGACACTCTGCGGTAATGAGCTCAGCTGGGTCTCAGAGTGAGTTGCTCATAATATTCCCACACAGGGACTAGAGATCTATCTCCCTTGGTCGAGAGACCAGACAAGGATCCAAGGGTAGCAACAATGTATACGAGATAGGAGTTCATATAAAACGTGCAAGTAGTAACCACCTCAGATAACTGCTCGCACAGGATGTCACTGATTATCTCTCCCCAGAATATCTTTTTCTTGGACCTGATTATTATGGAGATAAATTTATACATCCAAGGCTCAAAGTTATTGGATTCCTTGAGGCCTGCGATTCTGCTGATAAATGTGATGAGATCATTTATCTCTTCCTTGAATTCTGATCGGTGCACCTCCTTTGGCCATCTTGACAAATTAGGTCTCTTGTGAATCAACTAGTTATCATTGATATACTTGATGCAAGGCTTACTGTCTTCATTCCACCTTTCAAGAGCCTTCTCCTTTGATATATTCATGACTATAGGAGTAGGTGATATTCTGAAAATTCTGTCAATGGTGTCAGGATCTAGGCTAATGATTGTGTTCCCATCCTGATTCCTGATAGTTCTGGAAGGATAATCAAAATTCTTGGTACATGCTAAAACAAATTTTGGCTCCAAGGAAGCCACAGGAAAGGTAGCAACTAGATGGATATAACTCTGTTTGATGATAAGAATCTCATACTTGGTTGAAGATTCAACCCTTTCAAGAAACTCTCCCATGTTCAGGTGACTGAGCTCTGTATCCTGAATATCTTCCACATATGATGTAACCTGAGAAGGAGAAATAGAATTTTGATACTTTTCGTATTGATACTTCATCTTCTTCTTCTCTTTCCTCTTTGAAGGAACAACTTCTTTTGACATAGCAAGCTTGTGCATGAGAGACACTGTTTCATGGAAATTCCAAAAGGTAAGTACATCTTCATTTGATAGATCCATAGAAGACTGAAAATGCATGGATCTGAGGGTATGCAAGTAAGAAAAAAAAGGATTGGGAAGCTTTTGAGCATCGAAGGACAAAGTATTTTAGGTGATCATGACTCTTTACAAGAGGAAAAAACTGGACAGCAAGTTTCAAGCAAGAAAATGAGATGAAAATGTATATATAGACAAAGAGGGAATTTATTCTCTCATAGGTGGGGTTTTAATGTCCCACTACAAGTTGACCGGAAATCTCATAATGCATATAACGGGATTTTAAAGTCCATTTACAGCTTTAACAAAGAGGAGAAAGGTGCATGCAAAATGCTTGGAAAGTGGGCTTTTTGGCTTGCATTGCATGAAGGGGAAAAACTTGCACTTGGGTGTAATTCATTATTTAGAACGGGGTTTTTAATCCTGGCTGCATATACAAGAAAGATGAAGTTTTTGCATATGCAAATTTGGAGAATGATTGAGCCAGAAATAGAAGGATCAACACTTAAAACAAATACAAATCTAAAAACGAAATGAGAGATTTGCATCAATATGAACAAACCAAAAACATATACACAAACTTGAAATGAAAGCCCTAGAAATTGCAAAACAAACTTACCTCTTCCTTGAGAAATGCAAGGAAAACAACTTCCAAATTCTGGAAAAAAATCTGAATCAAATCCAAGAGATTTTCGGATTTAGAAAAAGACTTCAAAAATGGAGTTTATATAGACCAAGAATTTGATTAATTCTTCCCCCAAAATCAATGCATTTCCACGAGTCACCAAAAGATGTGACAAATGTCTATAATGGAGATTTGAAATGCATGAAAATAGCAACCAATAAGACTTGTTCAAACCTGCAAATTGGAGATGTTTGCTGGAGTTTGAAATGGAGATGCAATACAATAAAAAAACGATGCTCTAGAGAGTAGAAACATGGTTTTCAAACCATAAAGACAAGCTGAAAAATGATGCTATGCCCAAAACGGGCTTTACAACTCCAAACGCAGCCCTAAATCTTTAGTCACGGGCTTTCAAACATAAAAACGACTATGATGAAGCTCGACGGGTTTTAAGACAGCCCCTACATGTCGTACGATGCATCAAAATGAACCTTGCAACATGCAAATGCAATATAAATCGTCATCCTTGCCTTTAAAGAGAAAATGTGGCCTCTAATGGAGCAAACAGACTTTAAAATCCATGTTGCATATGCAAGGAAGATGATTTTTGAAGTCACTGGTTTTCAAACAGCCTTTACATGTTTTAAAAACTCAACTTTTTCTCTTTACATGCTCATAACGGGCTTTGGACAAATGATTACATGTATTGGCAAACATGTAAAAGACTTTAAAAATGCTACTAATAGAGTTATAACGGGCTTTTTGAGCCCATTTACACATTATTACATTGATTTTAAATACATGCCACACCTCGCCACCATTAGCTATGATGGGTTGTTTAAGTTCATTTACACATTTCAAAAGACATTCTCAAAACATGCAATGTCACTAAAAATTGCCACTAATGGAGTTTTAGGAATTGGAATACATGTTCAAGTTCATAGTCTTGTTATGTCAAACATGCAATTACTCAAAATTCACCACCCCTTACATATAGAATAGATGTCTTAACACGTGGATTTATGATGTGTATTTACAAGCAGCTATTTAAAAGAGAAAACATGTAATCAGAGTTTAAAAACCCACTCTTACATAGTAAACTCATTTAAAGTATATGCATCCTCATGCGAATATATCCAAATGGAGTTTTATTTCCATTTCACATGTAAATACATCCATAGTTTAATGCAACGATCAATGAAAAGCCGACTAACGAAAGGTTTTGATTAAATAATGAAGATATGCAGTCAGGCTTAAAAAGCCCACCTGCTAATTACTTTAATCTTTAATATCTTTTGACAGACAACTCTAATTGAGGCCTAAGATAGCTTGAAACGAGTGGATTTGAAAATGACACTATCTGAGGGAAACACAACTAAAAATGAAGCACACAAACAAGAAAAACGAAGAAAAGACTCGAAGGTTGCCAGAAATCAAGTGCTGGCAGGCAGAGAAGGAAAACTTGTTCTGACAAGCAATATGGTGATAAGCTTGACGGAAACCTTCCAAAATGATGTTCAGAAGACATGAAACTCAAGACAATTCAGGGATGACAAATTGCCTTTATCACGCATCATTCAGAACACCTAAACTTATAGGAAACACCTACGAATTCATGACAAAATTACGTAGGGTTGTTCAATTTTGTGATGTCAAAATCGGGGACAACATCACTGACATGCGTGCAAAAATTGATCCATGTTTTGTGTGATAATGGTTACCAATACACATACTTGTCTTTTAATGAGGCACACACATCTGTTGAGGCATGCTTTTTTCTATAGATAGTGACTTTTCTTGTCTTCCATGATGTGTGCACACTCACTTTCATTAATGAGTTTATATTCTTATCATATGATTCCTTCACTGTGGTGCACCTTTCGCACCTTGACATGTGATTTTGATCTTGGTGTTCATTTCTTAATTTTAGACTTTGTATTCTCCCTTTATTGGCATGTTTGATCATTTGTTCGATGCACTTATTTGGAAGTAGCCCCCAAGTATGGTGATCAGGAATGATCTGAAATCTTGATGTCTTTGCTAAGGTGTGATCTTTGGCTCCTGGTGTGTGCCTGAATGACACTTTGAAGCCTTTTGAATTCATCTAATGGCCCTTTAGTGAGATGTGTCTTTAGTTGTTAAGTGCACTCATCTTGTTATTGCTTAGCCAACTTTCAGATTTGAAAACCTCCTTCCATCAAGATGAAAGTCTCTTTCCATGGCTTTGCAAAAATTCAAGAAATGACAAAATGACAACAAGACACAACAAACAAGAGAAGTCCTCAAACCTTTTCGATTGAGAATTTAAGACAACATGAAATTTGACACAATCCAATGTTTTCTTTGTATGTGTACAACACATACACCATAAAATGGAACAATACATATGGTTAAACAATTCTTCAAATTGTAAAGAGAAGCTCCTTGAGATCTAATTGAATCTAAAACTAACAGAATTTCCAAGTATGCACACTATCAAGATTTTACTGGGGCCTGACATTTAATTGTAAGAATTTGATTGGCTACATTTTGACCCAAATCCAGCACTAGCCCATAAACAATCAAGCCCTATGGAAAGATTTTAAGATTAAGGAGAATAAACAATTGAAGCACAAATGAGCACAAGTGGTTAAAAATTAGAGACCAATATTTGGTTGTAAAGAAATATTTAAACATAAGCACCTGGCAATTCGCTAAATTAGAGACCAATATTCTACATCAACATGAAATGATTAAATGAACAAACATCGCATGGTTCTTGAAGATAAATTGTTAAAGCAATATGTAAATTATTACTTTAGCAAATAACAAGCATCAATGTAAAGCTTAATAAGGTTACTCAATTCAGTTTAACTCACATAATCACAAACATAAGTATAACGATAATAATTGGATGTTTTCCACAGCACAAGCTTTCATTCCCTATCTTTCACTACACATTAACAAAATAACTAGAATCCTTGAATGATAATATCTGGACAATAAATCTGGCATCAACTCTCATTACTATCTACTTGTTGTAAACCTTTTTCTATAAGCTCCTAGAGATAGCTTTAAAGAAAAAATAATAATAAAATAATGCCTTCAAAGCTACTTTAAAACAACCCTAATCTTTCTCCATGAAAAGGAGGAAATAAAACATTCAAAATAGCCTTTAAGTTAGTGGGAGTGTGCTATATATAGAACTTTTATTTGGGTCCCCCATAGTTATAGTTAGCTTAGTTGTCAACTTTGGTATAGAATCTACTATAAAATGTAGGGGAGAACCTCCCTACCAGCTATTAATTGTTGGGATCACCCTACTCTTATACATGGGCTACACCTCTCCCTGCCCCTATATATAGCATTGTAAATAGGGGTAGCTGGCTCGGGGAATGAGTGGTAGAGCCTCCCAAATAGGCTCTTTTATGCTTACTCCTCAAAATATGTCTACTGGGGTAAGATGGCATCCTTATCAACAAGGCTCCATAGGTTTGTAGATATACACACAAGGACTAACAAAAGTATTTTTGGGGATTACAAAAAGTGTGATATGTAAGGTTATTTCAGGGCCAAGGTTAGAAATTGATTTTCCTACTTGTACTCGGAAATATTTGAGCTAGAAATTAAAAAAATTTCTCACATCTTAGAGATTTAAGATATTATGTTTCTAAAATCATAGAGCTTCAACATATTATGATGTAGTCATATAATCATCCTGAGTACTGAATTTGATTTATGCTATTGTTCTTTTCTGTCCATAATGGTGAAAAAAATTTGTGTATGGTAAAAGTGGGAAAATTCTCTAGGGCTACAGGTACATTGTTATTTGTATTAGATAGTTGACCTACAGTTGGGTAGATGGTCAGCATTTTGAGGAGAATAGATTTAGCTTATAATGTGCCAACTTTTTCTTCAATATGTTTAAATCATGTGGTTAAGTATTAAACTGTAGTATTATGCCCACTTTCATAATCACAATGAAAGAAGTGTGACAAATAATGGTAACATAAATTATTCATTAATAATGATCATAGTATGTTATTGAGACAAACATGTTTCTAGGGTAAAATTGTATCATGAATGCTTTGGGACCTTGGGCCTCTGAAGTGGTCCATTACTAGGATGGATATATTTCATTGAAGAGAAGATAAGAAAGTTAACTAATTAATTTAAAACTGATACCAGTGAAGATATAATTTGAATCTGCAAAAGTTGGCTTGTCTTTGTTGGACAAATAAAGAGTTAATTGGAAGACAAAAAATGTGTATGAATCCTATAATCAAAAGGTTGAATCTCTTATATTTTGTATAGTTATTTTTTATCCAGATTTCTTGTCCAAAAAGTTGTTTGTAGATCTGAATTATTTTCAAATGTATCAAAAATTCCAGTAATCTCTGTCTATAATTGCTACTTACTGTTTGGAAAGAAATTTTAGACTATTAAATATTTTCGATTTTGTGTGACCTACAAATCCCTTAGGCATATGTAGTTTCATTTCCTTTCTTAATGATTAGGTCTAATGCAACCAGTTCAACGTTGTTATTTAAGTTAGTTTGTGCTTGGTGGTTGTAGATTGGAAATGCTGCAAGGAGCAAAGAGGTAGGAGTTTTTGTGCAAATCATTAGTTTGGGGAGCTGCTTTGGCCGAATAACATCTGGGTACTTATTATCTTTGGTGACCTTTTAAAAATGTCCAAAATAGAAATGAAAACATGTTTTCCTTTGCTTGATGGTTGCTTTTATGCATTGTTGATCATTGATGAAACCCTTGTTTTTCCTTTAATAATGTAATTCCAAAACATAATTGGGAAAAAATCTTCGTTCTTTAGTCTTCTTATGCTGATTGAAGCTTTTGTTAATCTTTCTTGGTTCACCGCTCATGAGATTATGACATCTTATCCATTTCCCTTTGCATGAGCTGGATTCCTTCCATGGTCTGCATATCTGCTCTAACTGCATTTGAAGAACATGACAGTTTGCCCGTCCTTTGAATCGTTTCTCTTAACTATTGTGGTGCCAAGGAACAAGTGATATGTGAAGGAAATAGGAGTCACACAAGATGGGCTTATGTTAGAAATGGAGAAAATGAAAATGATTGTGCAACTTTGGAGTCCAATTTTATTGATGGAGCAAAAATATTGTAATTGTCAATATATGGAATCAGTTAGAGTCAAAATTTGCACTGATGCAAAAATTGAACAAAAATGGAACACAATTTATCTCAAACTAGTCGAATGGAACTTAATCAGAGGATGAATAGTTGTAGTGAAATCATTAATGTTGACAGAGGACTCATTATGTGGAGGAAATTGAGAAAATGAGTCAATAAAGTAGGTATTTAAAGAAAATAGTAGATTAAAAGTCATCATCAAAAAGATTAGATTGAAGATCTGTATAAACCAGTGTACCACCACCCATTGGAGCTGGGGGGACAAAGGGCCTAAGTTCGGGGATGGCGGGGAAACGGCAGAGCTGATATACATATAGTACTAGAAAAACTAGTAATGAAAAGATGTCAAAGAATTACATTTCAAATGAAACTTTGGCAGAGTAGTAAAATAGCAAAATAGAAAATTGCAAATACTAAGATATGAATTGTATGTGTCAAATATGTCAAATACTCAAATATGACTGCTGATTATGACTGATATTTAATGGACAGTGATACTGTCATTCACCACTGATTATATGAAACCCTAATATATTTCAATCAACCGTATATGAAAATGGAATTGGAAAATGACTTGTTGGATAAATATGACAGTAGCATCAGATGAATTGCAAACATGGAAACACCAACATAGAAACCCCAGTTCTGATTTTTATTTCGGGTAGCCAACATAATCAGCAATGAGGTATGCAATAGCAGCTACAAACCCTCATAAATTGCCCATATCAGGTTTGTAAATGATCTGAAAATGTCCTTCAATCAGCAAAAAATATATGTATATTTCTGATTTGCTTGCAAATATATATATATATACATGAAATTAAAAAATAATACACTAAATGTCTAGGGACAGGAGACTTCTAGGACTCCCCGAGACGCTCAGGGAACTCCTAGGCGTCCCCGAGACATCCTGGGGACTCCTAGTCGTCCCATTGTTCTGGCGGCGGTGGGGGGATGCGGCCTGTCCCCCTGTACTGAGGACATCCCCATCCCGGGAACATGGGGGTCCAGAGGTCGGGGCATGTTCCTGTGTTTTACTAGTATAAAAATTTCTTATATATGTTGATCTCTAATATAAGGATCAAATCAATGTACAAAATCTCAAATCCACCTGTATATAACATTGGACTTCCATACTCGGACTGCAAATCAAAATTTGAGTAAAATTTCTTATAAAAGAAAAGAATTAGCAATCATGCAATCTTACTTAAGATCCACAATGCCTGGCAAAATATTAATGCCTTGAGCCTCCTTGACACCCCCGGAAATAATGAAAATGTTATGACCATAGTTACAAGCCTCGGACTCGCCTCGGACTCGGCAAGGTCGGATCAGCCTCGGACTCGACCTCGGCGGCCGGACTCGGCAAGGACTCGGCAAATCGAAAAACCCAAGAAATTCAAAGATTTTTAAGGATTTAAAGCATTTTTCATGCATCATTTAGTTAATTAACATCAAATACACAATAATTGAGATAAATAGAAGCTACTTTGCACACATATACAAGTTTTCAACTTTACATAGATCGCGAAAGTATAAAGTTATAAACTGTTAAACTAAATAACACACTAGAAACTGAAATATAAATAGTTTCACTGTCAAATGTCTACAATATTCATGGAATATGAAATCCAT